>PVKM010030179.1:0-17411 GCA_004027735.1 Carollia perspicillata | reverse complement strand
TCCCGGGTCAACGCTATGGCCTTTGACCTCTACACCAAGGAGGCCGAGGAGGTGGCAGCAGCCTGGGTGAGGGGGCACGCAGTGTCTGGAGGAGGAGGAAGAGGAGCCCGAGGTGACTGGCCCAAGCTCAAACACCAGAACTCAGTTCTCCGAGGTGCCCAAGGCCGGCTCCATCACCTACTGCTTCTGCTCGGCCCGCCAGGACACCCAGTTCTGCCTGTGGGACCTCACTGAAGGTGCGCCTTTCCCTTTCCCGTTCCTGGCTCGCACCCCATGGTCCCTGGCAAGCCACTCGCCACCAGCAGCTCTCGGGGTGGTGAGCCAGGCCCTGGACCCAAGGCTTGCTCGCTGTCCAACAGCCTCCCATACCCGGTGGGCAGTGGCAAGGCACATGGCCCAGGCATGGAGTTGGAGCCAGGCAGGCCATTTAGATTATGATGCAGGAGCAGGGGGACCCGGGAGGCATAGGGGGCACAAGGTGCGAAGGAGCACAAGTGCTACCACAGCCTGGGCAACATCAGCCAGGATGTGGCAGCTGCAGGGACAAGCCCAGTGTCTCCGTTCCTCGCAGCAGGCTGGACCCAGCCAAGGTGCGGGGGACAGTGCTGTGCCCGCGCATCCACCATGTGCCGCTGCTCGAGCCCTTGGTGTGCGAGGTCACTCAGGAGCAGCTGACTGTCCTCTTCTTGGAGGGCCTCATCTGCCCCTGGGTGCGGCTGTGCAAGGCCTTCATAGACGAGGAGGTGGAGGGCCAGGCAGGGGAAGGAAGCTCGACCAGGTTAACCGGCAAGTCAGTGGTGGAAGGAATCTCCGCCCAACCAGGAAACTCCCAAGGGACACAGTGGTGTAATGCCCTGGATGTCGGGCTCCCCACCCCCACTCTGCCTCCAGCCATAGCCCTCCCACCAACTTCACGGGTAAACGAATTAAGGAGCCTAACCACCGTTACGTCTCCTCCCCCCTGCACAAATTTGGGGGACTGAGGGTCCCTCCAGATTGACCCTGAAGGGGTGCAGTGGCTCATGGGGCCTCATTCTTCTCCCCACCCACTGCCAAGTACAATAACACCTTCCGCCAAAGCATCTGTGTTAGCCTCATCCCTGTCCCCATCACGTCCCCACTCCCAAGAGCCCCAGTTCAGCCCAACATGGCGGGATCTTCCTTCTGCTTCTGGCATGGCTGGCTTGCTCCAAAAACAGACCAGCAGCGAGTGCGGTCCCAGGGCAGGCAGAGCCTGAGCAACGACAGTGGCGGGAGGCATAGGCAACTGCACTCTCTCTGACCTGAGGCGGTGAATGCAAGACAGAATGCACAGATGATGTGTTTCAGAATGGAACACCTGAAAGCTTTATAACCTTTTTAACAAGTGTCAGCCCAGTACATTCCATAAAAAAAGACAAAACAAAACAAAACACAACTCAGCCCTCTTCCCTCCAGGAGCCAAAACTCGAAGCCCCAGGGCAGAGCGCCATCAACAGCCCAGCAGGCCGAGTCACGTGCTGCCCAACGGAAGCTCCGGCCACCCAGGCCCGGGAGTGGCGGTTGCTCCAGAAACCGTTGGCCGAGGTGCAGACGATCTCCTGCAGCTAGTTCCCATCCACTGCGGTGTTTGAGAACAGAGCCTTTCCTGCAGGAATGAATCTCAGTCCCTCTGAGACAGCCGCAGAGGTGAAGCCCGAGAGCACAGCGCAGATGGAGCCCAAGTCCCTGCCGAGTTTGGGGAAGCCAGAGGGGCCTGAGCCAGACCGGCATCTGGGGGCGGCTCCGAGGGCTGAGGGGCCCCAGGCCTCCGGAGAGAAGTTGGATCCGCTCTTGGAGTCAAGTCAGGAGCAGGAACCTGAGATAAGCTGGGACTCAGGGCAGCGTGCGGAGCCACTAGGAGCAGAGCAGGAGTTATTTTCCTCTTGGGCGTCCTTGAAGCCAGATTCATCTCTCTCTGGGTCACAGTTCTTAACTCAAGTGTCTCATAAGCGCCGCTGCCAAACCAACTGCCTGGAGGCTCCACTGTCCCGGGCCTTCAACTGGCTGGGAAGGAAGGTGGGCTTGCACCCCTGGGTCTTCCTGCTGGTGCCCATACTGCTGACGGCTGCTCTGGGCACTGGCTTTACTTACCTTCCCAAGGATGGAAAAGAGGACCTTGAGGAGCAGTACACTCCAATCGGGAGCCCTGCAAAGATGGAACGGCGCTTTGTGCAAGAACATTTCACCACTGACGACTCAGATTACTTCTCTGTCTACAGGAAGAGCACCGAGGTCAATTTCGCTTCTATTCTAGTGGTCTCCAACACTGCTTCCCTCCTGGAACAAGAAATCTTATCAGAAATTAGCAAATTGGACCATATGGTGCAGGCTCTGTATGTGACACAGAAAAATGGAAACCAGATCCCCTACAGTGAGGTGTGTGCTAAGTTCCGGGTCTCCTGTGTACCCTCCAACCCACTCCTGTCTGCTTGGCAAGTGAACAAGCAACTTGACCTGAGAAAAATCACCTTCCCCATCTACACCCAAAATGGTCAGCCCATGAGCCTGGCTGGTATCCTTGGAGGAATCATCTTAGGCCAGAAGATAGGAACCAACGAGAGACTCTTGGAGGTCAAAGCCATGAGGCTGCAATATTACCTGAAGACTGGTGGAGAAGATAATGAGCGCAGCAGGATGTGGTTGATACATTTCCTGAAGCAAATCAGCAATATTGAAAAGAGTCTGGCCTCGAAGATGATCCAGGTACGTGGTAACTGAGGTTAACAGCAAGGCCCGGACAAAGTGGGAAGGATAAGAAGGCTTGTCCTAAGTACCATGGATAGCAATAGAGCTCCCCGAATATTCTGTAGAGTCCTTGAGTTGAAGCTAGGTGTACACTGGTGCTTTTGGTACTTAATCCAACTTTCTTAAACTAATACTGTAGGATGCCGAAAGCTTTAGATCTTTGGTAATATTCTGGTGGAAAATACAAATCCTACAACCTCAAGATAGGTCTGTTCCATACAGACACTGAGCTTCAGGTTTAGTTTCAGGGATTGGTTTTACAGCCAAATTACTTGGAAATTCTTACTTTTAGTTAAAGTATTTGATGTTATTGAAAAAGATAACCAGGTTAATATTTTTCAAGTAAATTATAGCATAGTGCCAGGCACATGCTAACTGTTCAGTGTTGTTGGGTCAGCTAACCTAATAATACTTCTGAATGGTCTGGTGAAAGTGAGATACCCACTGGGAAAAAACCCTTGAATATCAGGCCTTTCTGAAATGATATTTATGCACTGAAAATAGTGAAAGATAGCAACCTAAAAAATTTTAGAAAAAGTCACAATTTCTTCATTAATAATTTCACAGTTTTATATAAAATTTAGATTTTATATATTCAGGAGTTTTAAACTTTGGATTTTTAAAAAACTTTGGACATTATGCCAGAGATTTGTGGGAAGAAGCATATCTATATTCTTTTTTCTAAAAACATAATTCATATATTTTGATCTTTTAATGAATTTGGACAATATTTTCATCAATAAGCTACAGTGTTTCAATAGTGTTTGTAACTCACAAAGATTGTTATTAAAGTTATTTATCTGAGTATATTTTTGTGGCAGGTGGTCTACTTTACATCACTTTCTAGACAACTGGAATTTGAGGCAACTTCTACAACAGTGATTCCTTTGTTTTATGTGGCATATCTTCTAATCATATTATTTTCAATCTCATCATGCTACAGGTAAAACACTTTTGTTAATTTTTTTAAACTTTATTTTTTAAAAAAATTATTGTGGTAAAACATGATAACATGGAATGTCATTTTAACCATTTTAAGTGTATGATTCTGTAATGTTAATGACATTCACACTATTCTACAATTATCACAACTATCTGTTTCCAAATATTTTTCATCACTGCACACAAATACTGTAACCATTAAGCAATAACACCCCATTGCTTCCTCCCAGCCTTGGTAAACCTTTAATCTACTTTTTGTCTCTATTAATTTACATATTCTAGAGATTTAATATAAGTGGAATCATATAATATTTGTCCTTCTGTCTTGCTTCACTTAGCACAATATCTTTAAGGTTCACCCATGTTGTAGCATGTATCATAACTTCATTCCTTTTTATGGCCGAATAATATTCCATTGGATGTCACACCGCATTTTATGTATCCATTTATCTATTGAGAGGCACTTGGGATGTTTCCACTTTTTGACTACTGTGAATAATGCTGGAATGAACATTAGTGTACAGATAATTGTTTGAGCCCCTGTTTTCAATTCTTTTTCAATATATACCTAGAAGTGGGATTGTTGGGTTGTATAATAATTCCATGTTAGATTGTTGTAGAACTTCCCAGCTGCTTTCCACGGAAGTTACACTATTTTGTAGCCCACCAGCAATATCTTCACTTCCTCACCAATGCTTGTTATTTTCTGCTTTTTTGATTATAGTCATTCAAGTAGGTGCAAAGGAGTATCTCACTGTGGTTTTGACTCACATTTCCCTGATTACAAATGATAAGTAACTCTTGATATGTTTATTGACCATTTGTATATCTTCTTTGGAAAAATGTCTGTTAAGTCTTTGCACATTTTTTATTGGGTTGTTTTTTAGTTGTTGAGTCTTATTGTTGATAAGCCCTTTATATATTATAGATGTTAATCTCTTAGAAGACAGATATATATGATTTGTAAATAATCTCCCATTCTGTGGATAATCTCTTCAGTTTCTTGATACTGTCCACTAATGCATAAAAGTTTTATTTTGATGAAATTCAATTTATCTTTTTCTTTTGCTGATTGTGCTTTTGGTGCTATATCTAAGAATCCACTGACAAGTTCAAAGTAATGCACATTTACCTTATGTTTTCGACTAAGAGTTTATGGTTTTAGCTCTTATATTTAGGTTGTTGATTAATTTTTAGTTATTTTTATATATGGTGCATAGTAGTGATCCAATTTCATTCTTGTATTGTACATGGAGAATCAGTGGCTCCATTTCCATAGTTGACTTTCCTAGTCTTCAATCCAAATGTAGTTTCTCTCTTATACTAGAGATATCTAGAGGCAGGTATCATTTATTTGTCTTGAAGCAGTTAACAAGCAAGGAAAATATAAAACCGGTGGTTGTTGTCAATATGTTAATTATATATTGTTGTGGTTGTTGGGGAGATAAAGTATTAAATCCATACTTTAAAATACTGTGTATAGGCCTGGCTGGCATAGCTCAGTGGATTGAGCGCGGGCCTGTGAACCAAACGATCGAGGTTCGATTCCCAGTCAGGGCACATGCCTGGGTTGCAGGCCAGTTCCCAGCAGGGGACATAAGAGAGGCAACCATACATTGATATTTCTCTCCCTCTCTCCTTCCCTTCCCCTCTAAAGATAAATAAAATAAAATAAAATAAAATAAAATACTGTGTATATATTCCCATTTATATTTGTTCAACAAAAACAGGCATAGGTTGTGTTGTTCAAAATGGATTACAGTTCCAATTTTTTTTCATCTAGTAGGAACTTTTCTAGAGCCCATTTCACCAGTAGAGGAGATATTTTTAAAAATGTTTTAGAAGGAGGCTCTCATACTTTTTTTGTTAATCACAATACATATTGACCTGGCTTTGAAATACAGGAGCTATTCAAGTTTGTACTTTTGGCTAGTTGGAATTAGGGGTTCAGAGTCAGTACCTATGTACAGGTAGTCTGTGCTAGAGCTCTTCCTCTACTTCTGTTTTATTCCACTCACATCCCTTTGAAGATCCAAGTGAAATTAACCATCTACAATGCTTTAGTGTAACTTTCTCACTTTCTCCTTCTGAAATGCCAGCCTGTGGATTAGTACTTGGCTAGCTATATATAAATCACCCAGGGAAATTCAGTAAAAGTACAGATTCCTAATTTTTCTGTTCCCTCTTTTTTTGGGGTCAGGGGCTTGCGTATTGCCTGGGAATTAAAGCTCTCTAGTAGTCAGGTATGGGAATCATTGCACAAGAGGTTCCTGGATATGTATCCAAGTCAAGAATTTCATGCATTGATGGAATTTCAGTATGGAAGCTACCATCAAAAGTCCCATAATTTTTTCCTTCAAATTTACAGGTGTGACTGTGTACGAAACAAAATGTGCGTTGCAACCTTTGGAGTAATTTCTGTTGCCTTGGCAGTGGTGAGCGGCTTTGGCTTCATGTTGTATACTGGGGTACCATTTGTGACCATAGTTAAAAATTCACCATTTCTTATTCTAGGTAAGTAAAACAAAATGTGAGGCTATGCACAGTGTATGTGGGTGTGTAGGAAAAATAAGGGAAGGGGCTTGTGTTAGATTAAGCAAATTAATTATGTTTAGGTGGCTCTACATATCCCAAATGAGGTGTCAGGAAAAAGGAGATCAAACTGAGCCCTGGGCTGGTATAGCCAGATTGGTTGGAGTGTCATTTTGTGCACCAAAAGGTCATTGGTTGGATTTCAGTCAGGGCACATACCTAGATTGTGGGTTTGGTCCCTGGTCGAGGCATGTACACGAGGCAACCAATTGATGTTTCTCTCTCACATCAATGTATCTTTCTCTCTCCCCCTTTCTCTCTCTCTAAAATCAGTAAATATATCCTTGGGAGAGGATTAAAAAAAAGAAAAGAAAATCTAGTACCCCAAATGGAAATACAAAGAACATGAATAGGCAGTATATACAGACACATGTACATGCATATACACACCCAAAAATTGAAAATACAAGTCATGGAAAATATAAGAAAAAAATACTTGCTCTCTCAGTTAATTAAGGGATTCAAATTAAACCAAAAGTGAGACACCTCATTTTCTTATTAGATTAATAAATGTTAGCAAAATTGAAGGTTTGGGGAAAGTTGTGTGCAAATGAACAGTCACACTCTGCTGGAAGAAATTCGCACATTGGTACATACTTTTTTTCAGTACAACTGCAACAGATCAGATTTAAATATTGGAAAGGGAATGCCTTTGACGTACCAATTCCATTTCTAGAAATGTGTTCTAGTAATTGGACAAGTGCTGAAAAAGTAGAATTAGTATGTTAACTTCAGTGTGATTTAGAGTAAGAAAATATTGAAAACAACCTAATTCCATATCAATATGGGATTGGTCAATTCAGATACAGCATATTAAAATTTTGGAATCATTTCAGTCTTCAGAAAGTATGTATATAATATTAAGTGAAAAATAGTGGTTATGAAGTAAGGTGTTTGAAATAGAGTGGCACAGTTATAGCTGTACATTTGTATAGAGCAAATTCTGGATGGGTAAACATCAAAATATTAGTGGAAATTCTCTTAGAAGGGTGGAATTACAGCTTAAATTTTTCTTTGTATTTTCCTGTAATTTCAGAATTTATTTTACAGTAAGCATGAGAAAACAAAGGTGTTTATATTTTGGAAAGTAAGCAAGTTGAAAGAAATAATATTTGGTTTCTTGGGTTGATAGTAGATCAGCTGTTGTTGGATGTCAGCTTATTTATTCTAGCTCTTCGGGGCATACCTTCATACACACTCACATTTAATTGCTCAGTGTTTCCCACAGTTGTAAATAATTATAGTTAAAGTATGTATAACTGATTTGCGAGAAACCATTTTTGTATAGTTTATGTGTACAGAGGAGTGTGAACGTGTGTGTGTGAGTGTGTGTGTGTGAGTATGTGTGTGAATTTGTGATTCCAGCAACTCAAGAACTATGTATGGATCATTTCTTAACAATGTCCTATAAATAATAAAACCAGCTCTTAGTACCTAATTATCAATGAGTTCATTCTTGATTCTCCACACCTTTGATTCTTCCATTTTGTCTAGCTGAGTACAATTGAAATCCTCAAAGCTGGCAGCGGTGGGAGTTGATGACAGGCTACAAAGACTTCTGTCAACTTACATCCTTCTACCTTGATTGTACCTGTAGAACATCTGGATTAGAAGCAAAGTTGCAATTCCCAGTACCCTACCAGGCAATCCATAGGGATAATCCCCCAAACTTTTAAGATCAGCATTTCAGTTCCAAGTACTGATTGTATCAGCACACACAGAAACAAAGGTGTTCATGAGTGAAAGTGGCATTATCCACTCTAGCACAAAGCCTGAGGAGACAAAATTTATCTGCAACATGCTGTTGCTGTTCTGTTTGTTGTCCTTCTTTCCCAGTCTTTAATGACAATCTCAGAGTCCGCTTTATTCCAAACTAATCATGAAATGCCATCATGGAAAAGAATTAACTACCTACTAGGCATTAATATGTAAGGGATCCTTGAGATATACTTTAGTTTGTATTTCTGCCATCAAGAGTACTTTCATTTTCATGATACAAAGCCTTATTTATATTGGGCCAGTGAAGTTTGAATGATAGCATTCTGGCTATCCAAAACATACCAGCAGGAAAACTACATTTTGTGTGTGTGTGTTTATAAGCTATGTAGTGCCTCTCAAATTATACCACATTGATAGTTACATGTTAAATACAGAACGTGTAAGTACAGCTTATATTTTAAACAATAGAATGTTGGCTCAATTGTTTGTGCATTAGTATGACATGATTTATGAGAGAAAATGGTCTCTGAAGTAACCTAGTAGAATCAAAGACGCATGGTAATTTTGCTTTGACTAACAACCAGTCAATCAGATTTGCTGACTCTTCATTGAAACACCCTAAATGAAGACTAGGAGTAAAATATACTGTGCTATGTGCAAAGAACAGGAGTTATGTACAAAGTGCAGAGTTATCACAGAAGAAGGAGTGATTAATTCTGTTGTGGATTCAGAGGCAACCAGAGAAAGGATGAGAAAAAGTAGTATCAAAGCACAGACTGAGCAAGGTAAATAAGACCTTAAGTGATAGAAAAAGAAAATGGTTTAAATTGATCTGTTTAATTTTTTAATGGATATTAATATTTATGAAGGTTCTGTTTCTTTTTTTAACAGGTGTTGGGGTTGATGACATGTTTATCATGATTTCTGCCTGGCAGAAGACCAACCTCAACGATAGCATAAAACAGCGTATGGCCAGTGTCTATTCAAAAGTGGCAGTGTCCATTACAATCACCACCATCACCAACATCCTGGCCTTCTATACAGGGGTTATGACCTCTTTCAGGTCCGTACAATATTTTTGCATTTATACAGGGACAACCCTATTCTTTTGTTATTTTTACAACATCACCTGTTTTGGAGCATTTATGGCCCTGGATGGTAAAAGAGAAGTAGTCTGTCTACGTTGGTTAAAAAAGACAGATAGACCTGACCAAAAATGTTCCTTATTAAAACAATGCTGCTGTCTCCCATTTGGTTGTCGTCCAGATGAACAGGGAGCTGATATCCATCCAGTGAATTTGTTCTTTAAAGACTATTTTGGACCTATTCTCACAAGCACTAAGTCCAAGATTTTTGTAGTGCTTCTATACATTTTGTACCTCATAACTAGTATATATGGGTGTTTCCATGTGAAGGAAGGTTTAGACCTTCGAAATTTGGCAAGTGATGATTCTTACATTACACCATATTTTAATGTAGAGGAAAAGTATTTTTCAGATTATGGTCCCAGGGTTATGGTTATTGTTACTGAACCCCTTGACTATTGGGATAAATATGCTAGGCAAAAATTGGACAAATGTCTGAGAGATTTTGAAAACAATGGCTATATAGATAAAAGTCTCACAGAGTTTTGGTTACAAGAATATGTACAATATATGGAAGATAACAGACAAGATATAAATGATAAGAATACTTTTATAAACAGTATTTCAGGTTTTGTTATGAAATTTCCACTTTTTATGTATGATATTAATATGTCATCATTACATGAAATCAGTTCTTCCCGGGCCTTCATTCAGACTATAGGTATTTCTTCTTCAACCAACAAGAAAAAGATGTTACTCCAGTTACGAGATTTGGCTGAAGAGTGTGAAATTCCCCTAATGGTGTATAACCAGGCATTCATATATTTTGATCAGTATACTGCAATAATAGAAAATACTGTTCGAAACGTCATTGTTGCATCAACAATTATGTTTGTTGTTTCTTTATTGTTAATTCCTCATCCACTGTGTTCCTTGTGGGTAACTTTTGCTATTGCGTCTGTGATTGTAGGAGTAACAGGTTTCATGGCATTCTGGAACGTCAATCTTGATTCCATATCCATGATTAATCTTGTCATTTGTATAGGGTTTTCTTTTGATTTTTCTGCGCATATTACCTATGCATTTGTTTCCAGTTCTAAGCCCTCAGTAAACCAAAAAGCAATCGAAGCATTGTATATGCTAGGGTACCCTGTGTTACAAAGTGCAATTTCAACAGTTATAGGGGTGTGTGTTTTAGGTGCAGCTAAAGCATACATCTTCAGGACATTTTTTAAGATTATGTTTCTTGTTATGTTATTTGGGGCTGCTCATGGTCTAATTTTTATTCCAGTATTCTTAACCCTTTTTTGAAGTCTTGTTCAAAATATCCACTAGCAAATCAAAGGTCAGTTACAGAATTCCTGATTGTCCCAACTCAAACTGATAAAAATGTGCTATTAACGACAGTCGTTGATAAACTAAAAACAAAGGCATGTTTCCTTGACTTGGAAATCACATTAAAATGTTATTGAACATACCCTGAGAAAAATTAGTCTTATATTAAAATATCTATATTACTCAGCCCATATCTTACCTTCTGTTAATAACTTAAGAATGAGTAAACCCACATTACAACTCCAGAACCTCTTTTCTATTGACTAACGAATTTTTAAAACAAGTGTATCTCTTTACAACCCTTAAAAAAATAAAAGATCTTTATGAAATTAGAATGTATTGTCATCTTTATTAAGGTCTATATAATCAAGATAAAGTATAAATTTCCAGTTGTTTTTCTTTTATATAATCACTAGAAGTTCATGCCTGCATTCAAGTATTTAATATGTTATACCATAAATGCAATGTTTTCATTGTACTTCCTATATGTATTATTATGTAAAAGTTCATCTTACTTATTTTCCCAGTCTGGGGCTATTCTATGTGTTTTCTTAATGATATGATGAACTGAAGTTTTTAAAGTTTTGAAATCCAATTTATGGCATATTTTTGGTTAGTGCTTTCTGTGTCCTAAGAAGTGTTTGCCTATTCCAAGATTATAAAATATTCACCACTGTTTTCTTCTCGGAGCTAATGAGTTTTAACTTTACATTTAGGTCTATGATCCATAGACATATGTTCATTGGAGAGTATGGAGAAACATTCATTTTCATTGCATAATAGTTATCTAGTCCTAGCATCAATTGTGAAAAGACTATCCTTTCACTAATTAACTCAGATTAACTGGGTACCTCTGTCAAAGAATCAATTGACAGCTTACGTGTGGCCTTACTTCTGTTCATTAATCTGTTTGTCTACACTAAAGCCAATACGACACTTCCTTCATTACTAAACTTTTATGTTAATTCTTGAAATTAGATTATGTTAAGTTGTTCAATATTTTTCCTAATTTCCAAATTGATTTGCTATTCTAGGTTCTTTGCATTTCGATACTAGTTTTAGAATCACTTGTCAATTTATCACAAGAAGCCTTTTGGAATTGTAACTAGGTAACGAATTACAGATCAATTTGGGGAAAATAGGTATCTTAGCAATATGAAATCTTCCAATCTGTAAACATGGTTTCTCTCCATTTATTTGTCTTTTTTTAACTTCTTTCAATAATATATCACAGATTTAGGTAGATTTACTTCTAAGTATCTTTATTTTTATGGAATTTTAAATAATATTAATATTAATTTTTTCCTTTTTACTAGTATATAAAAATAGAATTGACTTTGGTATATTTAACCTAACAAAGTGTAATCTTGGCAGATTTTTTCCTGAAGATCGCTGTAATTTCTTTTTCTATGCAATTATGTAAGGGCCACATTAAGACCATATTATTTCTTCCTACCTAATCTTTATAAACATTTAATGAGATTTAAAAAATTAATGATTGATTTTAGAGAGAGAAAGAGAGAAATGCTGATCTGTCGGGCCACCCATTGATTGGTCGATTGTTATACGTGTCCTGACCAGAGATCAAACCTATGGCTGTGGCATATCTGGATGATATTCTAGCAAACTGAACTACCCAGCCAGGGGTATAATCTCTATTTCTCACTTGCCTTATTGCAGTGGCTTAAACCACTGAGAAGAATGTGGAAAGCCTGCTAAAAACAGACATCACTGCCTTGTTCCCAAGTGTGTGGAAAATATCAATATTTCATCAAGTATGGCAATCACCAGGAGGTATTTCATAGCTGTTTCTATCAGATTGATGAAGCTCCTTTCTACTGTTAGTTAATTGAGATGTTTTATCGTGAATGGGTATTGAATTTGGTCATATAATTTATGTCCATCTTTTAAGATTACCATGTCATTTTCCATTGTACCCTGTGAATGTGTCAATTTCTGTTGAATGGTTTTTTAATATTACACCAACCTTGCATTCCTAGGATGATTCACATTTGGTCATGGCATATTATTATTATCATATATTGCTGTCTATGTTTTGTTCATATTTTGTCAGTGATATTTGTTCCTAAGATCATAAAGGATAGTGGTCTGTAATTCTCTTGTAATGTCTTTCTCAGGTTTTGATATCAGGGGTATGGCACCTTTAGGAAATGAGCCAGTAAGTAATCCTCTTCTATTTTCTGAAATACAGGATACATGGTTAATATCATTTAAAAAAATTTTTTCCCTTAAATGACTTCACCAGTGAAGTCATCTGGGAATAAAGTTTTTTCTGGAAAGGTTTTTCAATTTCAAATTCACTTATCTTAACAAATCTAAGGCTACTTAGATGTTTTATTTACTTTTCAGGTCAGTTTTGGTGTATTTTTTCTTACAAGGAACTTACCCATTTTTCTAAGTGGCTAATTGATTATTTTATTATCATGTTAAAGTCTCTAATGATGTCCCCTGTGCAATTCTTGATATTGGTAATTTGTATTACATCCATTTCAATTTATAATCATGGGATTATCAATATATTAATTTATATCAGAGGTGTCAAACTCATTTTCACCAGGGGGCCACATCAACACTATGGTTGCCTTCAAAAGGCTGAATATAATTTTAAGACTGTATAAATGTACAGTTTTAACAGTTAAGTGAGAGCTTGGCACGGCCGCCGGTAGAAACAAGGTGCTGGGCTGGATAAAACAAGGTGGAGGTCCAGATTCAGCCCATGGGCCTTGTGATTGCCACCTGTGATTTATGTATTTTTCCAAGAATTAACTTTTGGCTTTATTTTCTCCATTCTTTAGTTACTAAATCATTGATTTATACTCTTTCTCTCTTTTTTGTTTTAATTGTTGTTCAAGTACAGTTTTCTGTCTTTTACTCCGATTCCAGCCCACATACCCAGCCCTCTCCACCTCCCTCCCATTTCCAACCCCCCTAGTTTTTGTCCATGTGTCCTTTATACTTGTTCCTGTAAACCCTTCCCCTTTTCCCCTGAAATTCTCTCCCTTCTCCCCTCTAGTCACTGTCAGCCTGTTCTCTATTTCAGTTTCTTTGGTTATATTTTGCTTGTTTGTTTTGTTGATTAGGTTCCTGTTAAAAGTGAGATCATATGGTTTTGTCTTTCACCGCCTGGCTTATTTCACTTAGCATAATGCTTTCCAATTCCATCCATGCTGTTGCATAGGGTAGGAGCTCCTTCTTTCTTTCTGCTATGCAGTATTCCATTGTGTAGACATACCATAGTTTTTTGATCCATTCATTTACTGATGGGCACCTAGGTTGCTTCCAAAACTTGGCTATTGTAAATTATGCTGCTATGAATATTAGGGTGCATAAGTTCTTTTGGATTGGTGTTTCAGGGTTTTTAGGATATAATCCTAGCGGTGGAATTGCTGGGTCAAAAGGCACATCCATTTTCAGTTTTCTGAGAAAATTCCATACTGTTTTCCATAGTGGTTGTACCAGTGTGCAATCCTACTAACAGTGTACTAGGGTTCCCTTTTCTCGACACAACAATGTGCCATTGTTGTTTGTTGCTTTGTTTATGGTGTCCATTTTGACTGGTGTGAAGTAGTATCTCATTGTATTTTTTTTGTTGCTTTGTTTATGGTGTCCATTCTGACTGGTGTGAAGTGGTATCTCATTGTGTTTTATTTGCATCTCTCTGATGGCTAGTGATGCTGAGCATCTTTTCATATGACTCTGAATCCTGTCTGTCCTCTTTGGAGAAGTGTCTGTTCAGGTCCTTTGCCCATTTTTTAACTGGATTGTTACTCTTCCTGAAGTGGAGTCATGTGAGTTCTTTATGTATTTTGGAGATCAAACCCTTGTCAGAGGTAACATTGGCAAATATATTTTCCCATATAGTTTGTTCCTCATTCATTTTGCTGATGTTTTCTTTAGCTATGCAGACCCTTTTTAATTTGATGAAGTCCCATTTGTTTATTCTTTCCTTAATATCCCTTGCTGTAGGGGACATATCTTTGAAGATGTTGCTGTGTGGAATGTCTGAGATTTTTCTGCCAGTGTTCTCCTCTAGGACTTTTATAGTGTTATGACTTATATTTAAATCTTCTATCCACTTTGAATTTATTTTTGTGTATGGTGTAAGTTGGTGATCGAGTTTCATTTTTTTGCATACATCTGTCCAGATCTCCCAACACCATTTGTTGAGGAGGCTATTTTTGCTCCATTTTTATGCTTCTTCCCCCTTTGTCAAATATTAATTGTCTGTAGCGACTTGGGTTTATTTCTGGGCTCTCTGTTCTGTTCCACTGGTCCATGTGCCTGTTTTTATGCCAGTACCAGGCTGTTTTGATTACAGTGGCCTTGTAATACAGTTTGATATCAGGTATTGTGATCCTTCCTATTTTGTTCTTCTTTCTCAAAATTGCTGTGGCTTTTTGGGGTCATTTATGGTTCCATATAAATTTTTGAAATGTTTGTTCTATATCTATGAAATGTGCCATTGGTGGTTTAAAACAGATTACACTGAATCTATGAATGCTTTGGGTAGTATGGACATTTCGATGATGTTAATTCTTCCAATCCATGAACATGGTATATGTTTCCATTTGTTTGTGTTTTTCTTGATTTCTTTCTTCAGTGTTGTGTAGTTTTCTGAGTACAGGACTTTTATTCCTGGGTACTTTATTTTTCTTGTTGCTGTATCAAATGGGATTTTTTCCTCATCTGTGTTTCTGATATTTCATTGTTGGTATACAAAAATGCTTTGATTTCTGAATATGGATTTTGTATCCTGCTGTTTTGCCAAGCTCACTTATTAAGTCAAGTAGTTTTTTGGTGGAGTCCATAGGATTTTCTATGTACACTATCATGTCATCTGCAAACAATGACAGTTTTGCTTCCTCCTTTCCAATTTGGCTGCCTTTTATTTTTCTTTTTCTTGTCTAATTGCTATGATTAGGACTGCCAATACTATGTTGAATAGGAGTGGTGAAAGCAGACATCCTTGTCTTGTTCCTGGTGCTGGTGGGAAAGCTTTTAGCTTTTGCCAAGTGCTGGAAGCAACCTCAGTCCCCATCAGTAAATGAAGGATCAAAAAACGATGGTACATTTACACAATGGAATACTATGCAGCAGAAAGAAAGAAAGGGCTCCTACCCTTTGTGACAGCATGGATGGATCTGGAGAGTGCTATGCTAAGTGAAATAAGCCAGGCAGTGAGAGATAAATACCATTTTATCTCACCTATAAGTGGAACCCAATCAACAAAACAAACATGCAAACACAATATAACCAGAGACATTGAAATTAAGAACAAACTGACAGTAACTAGGGCAGAAGTGGGAGGAGATAATGGGGAGAAAAGGGGGAAGGGTTGTCAGGAAAATGTATAAAGTACTTATGGACAAAGCCAAAGTGGGGTAGGATTGAGGATACAAGATGGGGATGGCTGTGGTGGGGGTGAATGGAATGGGGAGAAATGGAGAGAACTGTACTTGATCAACAATAAAAAATAAATAAAATAATGTAAAAAATAAAGTGAAACAATTAAACATCAAAAAAAGTTAAGACTATCTTGGCTCATGTTGTGTTCTTTTCTAAAATCTCTCAAAGGTCCATATCTCACATAAACAATATATGGCATTGTAGTGTCATACCTCTTGCTAAGTGGCCCCAGGGCTGTCAGTAGTGGCAACCAGCCTTGGTTTGCAGCTTGGCCTCTTCTGGGAAGTTGAAGGCCAGCACAAGCAACAGCCAGCTGTAGATCACGTTGTAGCTCATCCTGGGTGGCTCTAGGTCCAACACAGGCAGCGGCTGACCTTGCCTGAACCTCCCAGAGGGCCCAGAGCCAGCATACTCAGTGAACAATTTTAGACTATGTTAAAGAACCACCCAGTCACCTCTATAAGTGACACACTCAAGGGATGGATTCAGACTCAGGGTACACCAGATCCTGCTGAAGTAAGTCCTGATTTTCCATGGTGATTAGAGGTTGTTGGCTGGTGGTCACAGTTAGTACTTGGAGCCGATTGGCCTAGGGGTAAATCCCTCCTATTGTGGCAACAGCAGTCAAGGGTAAATTACAACAGGAAGGTGTACACAGCCCACATGGGGGGAGCACACATAGCATGCACAGCTCAGGTGAACAGGGAGGCTGTGAACTGAACACTACAGGACACCTTGTATGTAAAGTCACTCAACCAAGCTTGGGAGACATAGCAGCTCTAGCTAATACTGCCAAAATAAGGAGACAAAGATGTCCCAAATGAAAGAACAGAACAAAACTCCAGAAAAGTAACAACAAAATGGAGACAAGCAATCTACGAGATGCAGAGTTCAAAACACTGGTGCTCTCAAAACACTTTACACTCAAAACATTGAGCATAAAGATGCTCAATGAACTGAGGGGAAAAGTACATGAACTTAGTGAGAATTTCAACAGTATAAAAAAGGACATAGGAACCATAAAAAAGAACTAGTCAGAAATGAAGGATATGTTAACAGAAATGAAAAATAATTTATATGGAATCAACAATACAGTGGATGTCATTGGAAATCAAATCAACGATTTGGGATATAAAGAAGCAAAAAACACCTAATCAGAATAGCACAAAGAAAAAAGAATCTAAAAAAAAAATGAAGATAGCATAAGGAGCCTCTGGGACAACTTGAAGTTTACCAACATTCACTTCATGGGGGGTTCCAGAAGGAGAAGAGAGAGAGGAAGAAAGTGAAAACCTATTTGAAAAAATAATGACACAAGAGTTTCCTAATCTGGTGAAGTAAATAGACATACAAATCCAGGAAGAACAGAGTCCCAAGCAAGATGAACCCAAAGAGGCCCACACCAAGACACATCATAATTAAAATGCAAATGGGTGAAGGCAAAGAGAGAAGCTGAAAAGCAGCAAGAGAAAGCAGTTGGTCACTTACAGGGGAGTTCCCATAAGACTTATCAGCTGATTTCTCAACAGAAACTTTGCAGGCCAG
>PVKM010030178.1:0-17392 GCA_004027735.1 Carollia perspicillata | reverse complement strand
ATATAGAACAAACATTTCAAAAATTTATATGGTGCTATAAATGACCCTGAATAGCTGCAGCAATTTTGAGGAAGAAGAACAAAGTAGGAGGGATCCCAATACCTGATATCAAACTGTATTACAAGGCCACAGTACTCAAAGACAGTCTGGTACTGGCATAAGAACAGACATATAGACCAAGAAATAAAGTACTGAGGAATAAACTTAACCAAGGAGGTAAAAATTTGTACTCAGAAAACTACAGAATGCTGAAGAAAGAAATTAAGGAAGACACAAATAAATGGAATCATATACCATGTTCCTGTAGCCAGGTTTTTCTTAAAATAAATATATAATTCAGTTTTTTCCTTTACTTTCTTAAAATCAAAAATTATAAGACTAGACCCTGGCTGGGTAGCTCAGTTGATTAGAGCATTGTTCTGGCACACCAAGGTTGTGGGTTTGATTTCCACTCAGGGCACATATAAGAAAAAAAATTTTAATTACAAGAGTAAAAACTTAATAAGTAAACTCTTTTCTTTGGCCTTGTATTTTTTAATGTAGGATCTATACATATTTCAGATAGATATTCAGGTATCTATGCATCTCATTAAAAATATAATAAATTAAAAACATATATGTTCATTCATATGTATGTATAGAAAAAGCTTTTCTGTGAAGAGTACACAGAATATTAAAGAATTTCACTTTAAGAATATTAATATATTTCCACAGTATTTTATAGTTAGGTATATATAAGGATTCTTTTTATATATGAGGATATTCAAATTTATAGATGTGAAGGAAGCAACAAGGTTATTCAACATATAAATATTATATATTCAAAAATATAACTCAAGCCTCCTGAAACCAGATCATTACTCTATCCCAGCAATTTTCAACCAGCATGCATGGCAGGCATACCATGCAAGAGGCACACCGGTGTGCCATAAGAATTCTTAAAACATGCAATACCTGACTATTTAGTCAGGGGCACTGACCTTTTTTCCTTTAGATGGTCAAGTGAAAAAATGACAACAGCCAACACAACAATAGCTGTCAGCATAAGTGAATCCAAATTATACTTACTTTTTGTTCAGATCTGCAAAAAGTATATGTTTTGGTGTGCCATGGTATTCTAGTCATTAGTTTATGTGTACCATGAGGTAAAAAAGGAATCTGGTCAACAAAACAAACAAGCAAGCAAAATATAAACAGAGATATTGAAATAAAGAACAGACTGATGGTAACCAGAGGGGGAGGGGGAGGGGTAATGAGGAGAAAAGGGGGAGGGTCACCAAGGGACATGTATAAAGGACCCATTGACATAGCCAAAGAGAGATAGGATTGAGGGTGGGGAACAGGTTGGGGATGGGGGAAATGGAGACAACTGTACTTGAAAAACAATTTAAAACATTCTTTAAAAAGGTTGAAAATCACTGCTTTATCCAGTACATTCTAGTGTCATTTAATAATAAAGCCAAGATAGATAGATTGATATAGAAACATGGTAGATTGATATAAAAATGTAAAATACTGACAATTTTAAAGAATATAATCTGAAATAAGGAAATTGATCTTACGTATACTTATGCTAAAGTGATCCTTTGCATTACAACTGTATATAATTATATATATACATTAAAATTTATATAATTAAAATATATAAAAATAATATATATAATATGTATGATTATGCTCTAATTCTGTATTTTTACTGCTAAATGCAATAGACATACAGAATAGTTCATTAACCATATATTACAACAAAATTTTTTTACATAAATGGAGACGTATCCCATCTCAGGTCAACACATAAAACTGATCAATGCACAATAATTCCCTCAAATGTGCCTCACAATCTTAATACCTGTCTTTCTCTATAGCAGTCACTATCACTCTAATATTTATGATATTAGTTTATTTGACTTTATCATTTTAAACCATAAATAATTACTGTCTTTTTTAACTTATTGTATATGAACAAATAATGTATTTAGTATAATTTTTCAGTTTCTTTTGTTGAACATTATTTAAGATGTATCCATACATTTAATGTATCTATACATTACATTACATTTAAGATGTATTCATACATTTTTACCTCAGGTATTGACACATAGGTTTTTTTTAAACAGTCTACCACTGAGAACACATTTAAAAATATGTCATAATACAAAAACCAACATATGAGAACATCATGGAGAAAATAATAGAATTCTTCATTGTAAGACCAAAATCTTAGGAAATTTATAAATGTAAGCCTGACATTTTAGAATATTGTGCTCCAGCAGTATCTGCAAGTTCCAGAAAAAGTGGCTACATTACTAAAAGGATACAATTTCCTTTCAATACTCACAGGGCTAGAGTAAAACATCTAAAAAGAAAATCTTGAAAGCATCCACCAGAAAAAGGCAGACTACCTTGAAACAACAATTAAATTGACAGCTGACTTCTCAACAAAAACAATTCAGTCACAATAAGTGGAATTTTCTTTTCAAAGTGCTGAAGAGTATAATTGCCAATCTAAAATACAGCTCAGAGAAAATATTCAAGAGCGATGGTTAAAAAAGGTATATCTCATTTAAAAAAATAATTTGTCAACACAGATTTTAATTCAAGAAAAGAGTAAAGGGTATTTTCAGACAGAGAGAAAATGAACTCACATACAATATAATAAAGAAAAAAAGGGGTGGGGGAGTGGTGGGGGGAAATGCAGACAACTGTAATTGAAGAACAATAAAATAATTTTTTAAATCAAAAAAGATGAAAAATAATAATACAGAACAAAATTAAGGGTAAACATTACTTTGTAAACAGTAATACACATTTATTTTATAAAACAACAATTATAATTATATCATGTGAGATTTAAAATATGCATATAATTAAATACTAAAATTCAGTATTTACTGATAAAAGAGCCACGACACCATAAAAGTCCTGAAGGAGAACATAGGCAGGAAAATCTCGGATATTCCACACAGCAATATTTTCACTGATATGGACCCTAGAGGAAAGGACATAAAGGAAAGAATAAAGGGACTTCATCAAAATAAAAAGGTTCTACACGGCTAAAGAAAACATCAGCAAAATGAAAATGACTCACTACGGTTCTCATGCCATCCTTTCAGAGTCCTTGGAAGTGGTTTCTCCTACACTTAATTTTTGGTCCAAGCACCCTATAACATTCTGAATCTCCAATATTTGGAAAATATGTTTTCAGTTTGAAGGCTTTACTGTGTTGCCTGTTGTTGTTTGTTTGTTTTGTAAATCTTGTCAAATTTAGCACAATTTAATGATATTAAACTTATAGGTCTGCATTTAAATTTTAGATCCAAGGTATTTTGTGAGCAGGAGTTAGCTTGGAGCATTTTCTTGAATATAAATAAAATAATTTTATGTCTTTGTGGAAGAAAATTAAAAAGGAGTAAGAGTAATCATTAGTATTAGACTTTAGTTAATGCATATCATATAGTAATCTTTAAAAGAATAGACAAAGTATATAGGTTCTAAACTAATATGACTTGAAAATTATAATAAAAATCCAAAGAGACAAAAATGTTAAAATAAAAAGTTTAGAAAATGGAAAGCAGCAGCAAAATTGTAAACTTAAACCATAAAACAGTAATTAACTATAAGAGGAGTGTGCGCTGCACTTAAAAAACAAAGACTGATTGTCAGACAGGTTGGATATAAGAGAACAAAGAAATGCTCTAAAAACACTATCAAAAAGTTGGTATAGTTATAATAATATTAGACAAACTAGATAAAAATGTAAGAAGCATTTTATAATAAAAAAAAGAGGTCACACTACTTAAATATGTAATAAACTTTAATTTGAGGCTTTTACAAATAAAGTAAAAGCCTCAAATTATATAAAAGGAATAGACAAATTTACAATCACAGTGGAAATCTTTAACATGCCTTTCTCAATAAATATTATATTAAGATCAAAAATCTGTGAGGATTTAGAAAATTTGATTGGCATCCTTTAAAAATTTGACTTTATTTACCTATGTAGAATATTTATCAATTGCAAATATATACCTTTTTTTCCCAATGGCATATGGGACATTTATAACATTGACTATAGTCTGGGTCATATAGCAAGTGTGAACAAATTTCAGTGGATTTAAGTTTTACAGAGCATGTACTCTGACCACAGCAGAACTGAAATTAATAACTAAAGAGATATCTAGAACACCACCCACATTGAGAAGTTAACTACTACTTGAATCTATAGATGAAAGAAGCAAGTGAAATGGAAAGTAGAAAATACTTTTTAAATGATAATAAAAATTAGACATATCAAAGCTTTGTGAGATGTAGCTGAATCAATAACTACAGGAAGTTTTATACCATTAAATATAATAAAAAGAAGAAAGGATGAAACCCAGTGATAGCAACAATGCCACAAAGCTATAACATTAACAGCAAATTTGGGAAATTAAAGTAAAATTATGATAATGTTAAGTATTAATACAAAACAAAAATCAATAAATTAGAAACAAGCATAAAAGAGGAACAATAGACCTGATGTAGTTTCTTTGAAAAAACTTGAAAATTGATACACCCTTGTAAAAGTAACTAAGAACACAGAAATAAAAAACAAATAACAAATAGCAAATAAAAAAAGAGAGTTTAAAAACCTATATAAAGAATATAATGAATAAGTTTAGGCTTACAAATTTCATAAGTTAGGTGAACTGGAAAGTGACTAATGAGAAATCCTAAGCAAATGGAGACAAGAAGAAATGGAAAATACTAGAAGCACTATAACAAGTACAGATATTAAGACCAGAAATAGAATTCTTCCCACAAATAAAATTCATGAGTAGATGACCTCTAATATTTAAAGGAGTAATAATGTCCATGTTACACATTTTTTTTTCAGAAAAGAGAAAAATGAGTGCATTCTGCAACTCATTTTATGAAGCCAAAATAATTCTGATATGAAACCCTGGCAAGGATATTACAAGATTAGAAAATTAAAGAAAAAAGAAGAACTATTAAGATTGCCGAAGAAAACCTATGAACAGTATCACTCAGAGATATTTGAAAGACAGATGTGACAGGAACAGTACAGCCCTCAATATGGAATTACAAAGCGAGGGAGCTGGGAACGCAGACCACATCAATAAAGTCTTGGCATTTATCAATGTTTACAATATGTCAAGCATCTTCTGTGTACTCTGCTCACTTAATTCCCACAGCTGTCCTATAGGGTGAGCACGATTTTAACCACACCACACTATTCTGCCTCTTTCTCCTTTTTCTCTTACTCCACAGCAAAATCAGCACTGGAACACTGGTTTATGGATGGTGCCATACCATTGCACTTTGTCAAAACCTCACTGACTTCCTAAGACATAGTGAAAGGTAGTTTCTAACAGTGCTGGGAATTTGAGATTTGCAACAACAAGGGACGAGAATGGAAGTTTATCAGAGAAAAGAATAAAAGAGGTAACAGGAGTAAATAATTCCAAGGATGTTGTTCTTGTATCCAATTCCTGGAAATTATGACACCCTGGCAGTGGTCTCAGTTTGCCCCAATTAGAATGAGAAGGGTGAGGCAGGTGCAAGGACAGTCGGTCTGGAGATGCATCAGAAGATAACTCTGAACTGCTCTTTCTTCTGAGAGGTGTCATGACTCTGCCATTACATTATCGCTCTGCTGAGCGTTCTTTGTCCTGATTCTTGATGTGCATATCTAGTTGTGCATCTAGTTGCCCACTTATTTAGTTGTATTCTAACCCATCTAAATGAATGGGTTAGAATACAACTCCTGCTATCTATGAAAGTAAAGATATTCACAAAAATTTGCAAAGTGCTTCAAGGCTAGAGAAAGGCACTGTGGCAAATACAAATTATTGATAATGCTACTTGGGATTTAGATAGTGGCTTTGCTCCAATGTGCTGGAAGCCCTTGTACAGTATACTGATTTATAAAATGACTATAGCATCTTTCTTCTGAAGAGCCCATTTCTTAATATCTTCAGCACAAACTTAAATTACAAGCCTCCAGATATTCCCACATGACACCCACCCACCTTCGAATCATTTACCTGTATGGCAATTCTGTGGGACTAACCAGGTACAAAAGTGGTTACGATCAGACACAAGTCTGGTAAGCATCCCAAAGCTCCTACTACTAACCCAAGTCTTTTTAAATCTGTTTTGCTTGTTTCTTCTGAGTTTTTGTTTTGTTTTGTTCTATAACATTTTATTTATTTTTTAAGATATATACTTTTAAATGTGACTAACTGATATAACCTTTATATTAAATATTTTTAATTATTATTATCAAACTGATAAATTAAGTATGCCAGTTTAATTTAAATTAACTTCATACATTAAGCTGTATAATAAAAGAGTCAACTAAATACAAGTTAAGACTGAAAAATTATTGATTTCCTATAGGCAACTGAATTACTTGTGATGTAAATTGAAATTTTGAAAGAAATTTCATTATCAATATAACTATTTTTGCTAAGTAACTTTTTCTGCCAAGAATATGGATTATTCAGGCTTTTTACTAAAAAAACACATTTTAAATAGTGATTTTAGATTAATTTTTAAATATAATACAACTTAATTTATTTAAAGCTTTTAAAAACAAATATGTCATTTGTAACATGTTTCATATAAAAGTTGGGGGATTACCTAAAAATTTATTTTCTTACAAATACTCTAAGACTGTTTGAATACAGTGAAAGAGTTATAAGAGAAAGGTACAAGTAAATACCAGTCCATGGCTACATCAGTCAGAGTGAAGCAATTTTGCTATTTAACAACTGTGTCAACTCCATCAGATTCAAATAGTAAACATTTATTTCTCTCTTGCTTACCTCACTGTATGTATGTAGCCTTGAGATCTGCTCCCCTGAAATCAGAGCTTGGCTCCGAGCCACAGCTTGTATTCTGGCTACTCCAAACGCCTTCTCATTCTCCTGGCCCGCAGCTACTCCAAACATTTGTCTTCTCATATAGATGGTAGATGTGTGAGAAGTCAAGACAAGGCATGGGCACACAGTAAAGCCTCTGTTCCTATTCCATCCATTAATCTCCCATTGGCCAAAGCAAGCCACGTGTAGAAGTTGAAAGTCAATAATGCAGGGAAAATATGCCTGACCTATTCTAACGAGATTTTTGTAGAACTACAAAGTGACATGGCGAA
This sequence comes from Carollia perspicillata, assembly GCA_004027735.1. Lineage (NCBI taxonomy): Eukaryota > Metazoa > Chordata > Mammalia > Chiroptera > Phyllostomidae > Carollia > Carollia perspicillata. The sequence continues at coordinate 10,233 of PVKM010030178.1, read as the reverse complement.
ATGTGTGCATGAATAATTCTTTTACAGACAGGGAGTGAAGAATTGGGAACAATAACCCAATACACCACTTTAGGGAAATCACCATTCTCATATTTTTTAAAGAATAATTTTTGCCTGCCTGCTTGCATATTTTCAGAAATGCAAACATTTTCAGACTTTTATTTATTTTTTTAAATATTTTATTTATTTTTAGAGAGAGGGGAAGGGAAGGAGAAAGAGTGGGAGAGAAGCATCAATGTGTGGTTGCCTTTCATGTGTCCCCTACTGGGGACCTGGCCTGCAACCCAGGCATGCGCCCTGACTGGGAATCGAACTGGCAACCCTTTGTTTTACCAGCCTGTGCTCAATCCAATGAGCTACACCAGCCAGGGCAGACTTTTATAATATCATCTGCAACTGATTTATTTCTATGAAAGCCTAGAAACGTAAATGCTTAGGTGAATTTTTTATCCATTTTAATAGTTCAAAACCAGAGAGAAAAACATTGAAAGAAAACAAAAAAAGAAATTATTTGTAATTAAAGTGAAAGTGGACAGCAAGCAATTTTTCTGAGATATTCAAAGCAGTGGTTTCTGAAGTCTTTCTCTGAAATATTTATTAATTGCTAAATGTGTGTCTCTCAATAAATACAGTTTTTACATAAAAATATAGTAAAATGTAACTTAAAATATAAGTGTCCTGCTTATGTTCTAATGAGTTCATAAACACTGCACTAAAGATTTTGTATGAAAATATTAAATTGTTCCACAAAAATTCTCTAAATAGACTTTTATTATATACCTTACTGTAGCAATAACCCTAAAAATATTTAAACTGTGTAACTAAAACAGTGAACTGAATAAAAATATTTTCTTTGGTACATCACAAATGTTTATGAAGACATTTCTATCCAACTAGGCTAATTCAAAGTGCAAAGAATATTTGTTCTGTTCTATAATTTTTATCTTCTATGAGTTTCTTTACCTGGTGGGTAATACTTAGGCAGTAATAGAATCAGCTAATATCATTTCTGTTAATGTTACATAACTGGGATATCACAGATTTAACAGCTTTAAATACAAAAGAATTCAAATATGTAAACACCCCTTATACACTGTTCCAAACCTTTACCCTGATTAATAGCACTCCAGTCTTTTTACTTCATTCACCTTCCCATTATTTAGAGAACTTTTGGGTGTGTTTGTATACACCCATGAAATGGAATCAATAATCTCCAAATGAGCATAACTGAAGCACATATCAGAAGGACAGAAGATGCAGTGATCAGCTTTGACCACATCATATCTTTATTTGTTTGCTTGCTTGCTTGCTTCTTTGTTTGTTTGGTGTTGAGTTGTATGAGTTCTTGACCATCCTAGTAGCTTGCTATGCACAAGTGTTGCACTGGCATTGCCTCTCAAAATTCACAGATCTAGAAAAATTTCACAGAAGGACATTTACCATGCTCTCTACCTGTGAGACATTCCATAAAAGGAGGTCACAAAGGCTGTCTGAGGATGGTGGCACGCTTGTGCTCAATTTGTTAAATTTCCCAAAGCATTCATAACTTCAGAGTGGTTGAGCTTGAGCTGGGTAAAAACAGCCCTCGCTGCACTGGTAACTGAGAACTCTCTTCAGGTCTTCATTGTGTTTTGTTTGTCAAGACCAATACTCACAGAGAAGGCTCTTCTCCAGGGCCTCCTGGTTTCTCTCCTCATATCTGACAAAAGTTGAAGACTACTTCATTACATTATATATTTGCATATACCCAAACTGCATGGGTTCAGAGTAAAAAAGTTCATATAGCAATAGATGCAAATGGAAATGTGGAAAAGGGTCACCACCCAATTCCTGAATCAGTAAAACTCAAGACCCAATTAAAATGGCTTTGTTTCAGGAAAGATACAATTTAAGTTGCAGATTCAACTATCTTAGCCATACAGACCTAACTAAATGCCCTGTTACATTCACATGACAAACATGTATGCAAATAAATGCTTTCTAAAATTCATAAGTCCTTTTTCATTCATGGAAAATACTTTAGTAACTATAAACATAGTTTCACCTTGAACATTGTCTTATGGCTGCTAACTATCTCACTAAAATGAGACCTGAGAATAAGTTACTTCACACATTCATAACAATCATAAGAACATCTGACTTTCATTAAGGTGACTCACACCAGAGAAATAATTTTCAACATGTGATATACTTGCTAAAAGAGTTCTTCATGTGGTATGAAAAATAGGTTGGATTTATTCAAGCCATAGATTCAAGTCACCATAGCTTCAATCGAGTTTATATTATATGGCAAACTCTGTTTGACTTAAGACTCGACTATTTTTATCACATTTACATTTTCTTTAAGGAAATAATAATAGACTTTTTCATTGAACTTTGTTTTCCCAATGGAATGAAGTTTTTATTTTGCATGTGGTATATAACCCAATATTTTTCAATCTATATTGAGTGAGTACCTATTATGTATCAAGTAAAGGACAGGTGGTATAAGAAGAAGGTTAGGAAGAGAAAATCGCATGTGAATTAGACTGAACAAGTATATAAGCATAAGATTTTTAGGTTGTTTAACATAGTGGGAGTTGAGACATTTGAAAGGGTCAGGATAGAGTCGAGTTTGTAAGAAGTTTGGACTTTGCCCTGAGTGTAATGGAAAATCAATGAAGCAGTATAGACAGATAAGTTCCATGACTAAATATGCATTGTAGGAAGATTAATGAAGTATAGAGGCTACATTGAAGAGTATGAAGTTGAAGAGGCCAGATAAATGGTTACAAAATCTAAACAGGAGATATGATGTGGTACTAAAATTAGTGGTACCAGGAGTGAGAAAAGTAAAAATATTGAAGCTGTCTTTTGGAGGTGAGAGCTACAGAATTAGATGATAGCTTGAATTATGGGATAAGAAACAGAGAAAAGTTGAAGACAATTCCCAGGTTTGGGGCTCAAATGGTGAAGTGTATGGTGTGTATGTAGTTCATTGGGATAGGCAGCACAAAGTGTTAGGCAGTGCGAGGAGGGGGATTACTAAGTGTGGGGCATATGATGTGAGTTTAAGGTGACCATAAACTTCCAAGCAGAAATATCTAATAGGTTGATGGAGTGTAAGCTACAGTAAAAGAACCCAGCAAGAAATATTCCTGTGGGAGTCATTAGCATTTTTATCACACTGAAAGCCCTAGGGGGTAGGCAAGATGATCCAGGATAGATCCCCCCCAAAAGTTGCCAACACTTTAAGAAAGAAAGGAGTAAAAAAATGCACTGATGGGCATTGAGAAGTTGAGGCCAGAAAGGCAGATGCAACACGAGGACAACATGTTGTCCCCAAAAAACGAGAATCTATTTCTACGTTATCAGTGGCAAATGTTCTTAGGAGATTAAATATGATGAAAGATTTATTACTATGTTTAGTAAGGTGGGATTAGCAGCTTCAACTTCATAAAAGGGATATCAATGAAGTCATGGGGACAAGAACCTGATTGCTCTAGTTTTAGAAGTGAACAGAAAGGGAGGAGGTGAGCCAGGAGCCACATTCTGCAGTCATAGAAAGGGAAAGGACAGCAAAGAGAGTCCAGGTCAGGGGGGAAAGAGCCAACAGTAAGTATACAACACAAAAATTGTATCTCTCTGTTCTGATCACGAGGGGATTTTTATCTCAGTTATCTGAAATACAAATATATACTTCAGAAGATTTGCAAATAGCTACATGCAAAGGAATTCAAAATCTCAGGAATATTGAATCAGGAAGTCCTGAAACACTATGAGACTGTTGTCAACTCCAATAGTCCTATGTCTGTGCTATCTGAAAATATTCCAAAACCCAAAGTCATAGGCTTTAAGTAGTATGTAGGGTTAGTACTTTTGCAAAGTATATTGCTTTAAAAAACTTATTTATATTATTATAAATTTCATTTACTTAAACTTCAGTTTCAGATTACACATGGTCTTTGAAATATTATTTTCAAAATGATGTATCCTCTGGAAATTGAAAGTATTTTCTAATTATTGAATAAGTTTCTTTAGAAGAAACCCGTTCCTATTACACACATCTTTTATTGCTATGTTTTAAATTTGTTGTTTCTAAAATAGAGCTCCATCTATTAGTTCATGTGCTGAACACATTTATTCATAACACTGTGTCTTTCTTAAGAACCATTATGTACCATGTGCTTTAATAGGGATGGAGATTTGGTGGTAAATTAGAAGAACCAGTTCTCTGCCTTATAAAGTGTAGAGTCTAGGGATGATAGCTTAACCGCAGTAAATTCAAGTATAAGGAATGTGAAGATTTTACTGAAATGTCTAACAGGCTTATCTATTCTACTTTGAGGATTCTGCAAAAGCACAAATGACCAAAAGACGTAACCTTATAAAATTATTTGAAAATTTAAAACTGTACTCTATAAAATATCTTATTTTCACATAATTCTATAGTAGCATATAAGAAGTATTCAAACTTTAAAGAATTTTTTAAATGAAAGACACCCATTATAATTATCTGCAATTACCAAAAAGAAGATATTGTAGTTTATGTAATGTTAAAAACTATTAAAAATGGGATGCTGTAGAAATAATATGTTGTAGTTAATGGCATTTTCTGGTAAATTGAGCAGAGGAGTTTTTATTGCAATGCCACATTTGAATCGGAAGTTTATTTCAGTGTAATCACATTTTTAATTGGTTAAGAATCTGTAATCTCAGAACCCCCTCATTGTTCTTACTGTGAATATAACGTTTGGGAGGCATACATTCTAACCACTTTTCTAAACAAATGAAAGAAAAGCCAAGGCAAACATTTTAAATATAGAGAGAGGTACTTTAAATTTCTTTTTAGATTCCGTCATTGACTTATTATTTAAGTAAGATCGCTACCTGTTCTACTGTTGTTTCAGTGTTTCAGAGATTTCGATGTATAGGGCCTAGCCCTCCTTATAAACCATCCCAGAGGCCACACATTTGTAGCCTGTCATTTCACAGGAAGAATTATGAAAAGCGAGCATGGTACAATCTGCAGTTCAAAGCAAACGTGTTGTCAATGCCTTCAATTTGCATTGCATTCTCATGAGTTGCTAATACAGGTGAAGGTGGGAGTGATACCAGCAGACTCATCTGATTAAATAAATGATCATTGCTTTCCCTTCCGTTAAGAGCAAGTCAGCTGGTTGTTGTTGTTGTTGTTCATTAAAACGGATGTCTGCATTTCTACAGCAGTTCTTCTTTGTTAATAGCCACATGAATTCATTGGTCAGACACATGGGTGGAACTAAAACAGTTAGTTAATGTGTTAAATTCTGTTCCTGAAATGTCCCTCACCAAGTTTTAGTGAGTTAACAGTTTTGAAAACAGCATTGACATTCCTCCATTTCTTTCTTCCTCCCTCCCTTCCTTCTTTCTTTCCTGCCCTTCTTTATTGCTTTCTTTCCATTTTTCCTCTTTAGAAATCCCATTGGTTCCCTATAAATAATGTTAAATTTATTTATTTGTGTTTTTTTCCAAAACATGTTTTGATCTGACACTCAACAAAATGCATATAAAATAATTTAGTAAAATAAAATACCACAGTAAAGGAATCTATACTTAAGATTAACAGGGCCACTTTAGTGGACTTGTAATTTTGTCCTGTACTTCCTGGCAGTGTGAGCAAAGAGAACAAAATAAATTTTAGCTCTTATTATCAAAAAGTAAGAATCATACCATCATCTCAGGACAGAAAAAATTCTCCCTGGCAAAATTACAAAAGAAGGTTCTCACATGAAAACTGAGGTAGAAATGGTACAATACATGCAACTAATGAAATAATTAGCAGCTGTATAGGTAAAACAAAACAAAACAATGATTTCATCATTATGTTTCTGTTTAAAAAATGAAGGCAATTAATCATGTACTCCTATTTGCATAAGATAAATGTATATCCATTACCTGGGTTCTATGATCACTTTATAAAAAGTCTATGTAGTTGCTTGGGCATGAACACTCTAATCCTGGGTTCTCCCCCAAGATATTTGAAATCATACTATTCTTTACAAATGGAATGGTTAAATGCCTGGGGATTCTTTGTGGTACAATATACAATAATGAAACAAGATAGAACACATACTGAGAAAATGACTTGTAATTTTTGAATTGAGAGCAAGCGGCAACTTCAAATCTTAATTGTGTTTTGCTCTTTTACAACTCACCTCCCCTCCCCAAAACACATTAGTTAGATTCAATTCGAGATTTAGAGTGGAGGGTGGGGATAATAAAACAATAACTGATTTGTGACTTTCAGGAATGAGCTATTTCTGATTATTGATTATATTTTAGCACTCACTCTGTAAGACCCTAAGACTAAAAATTAACATGATAGATGAGCCCCAACTTTAGAGTATGTATAAGTAAAAGTTCTAATAGGACCTTAACAATGGAGAAAGATAGTGGTGCTCAGGTTTTCCCTTCTTAATAAACTTCAATTTTATGATTATCTAAGTAAAGCAAAAAGTTCAAGAGCGTAGACTCTGGATCTAGACTTCCTGATTTATCTGGGGCCCTCCACTTACTGTTTGATTATATTGGACTAGTGATTTGACCACTCTTGCCTGTAGTTTCTTGCCTATATCTATAAAATAAAGATAATGGTAGTGTGTAACTTAACATCATTGTTGGGAGCAGTCAAGTTATCGCAGGCAGAGCATTTAGAATTGTGCCTAGCATACAGTAAATGTGAAAACAATGTTGGATATTTTATGATGATTCATAATATTTTACATGGGAAACTGGAGCTTTTTCTTTAATATAAAACTGGGAGGAAAACGATAACAAAATTTCAGAGCAGTAGTGTTTTACTGGAATGGTACTGCCCGGGTGATATTTGAGAATGCTCTAGGTGCTGGGGTGACTTGGGTTATTGACGCAGGAGGGCGGGGAATAGGTGCTTGCCGCTCTCATTTAGAGAACAGGAAAAGGAGAGGCTAAAGGTCCTGCGATGTGCAGGAAAGCACCACAAATGATGGATCTTCCTGCCCCAAATGCCAATGGCTCCCTAGTTAAGAAATATCACTATAGGAATGGAACTAAAAACAAGTAAAAGGTCTCTGTGGCCACAAGAGGTATTTATAAAATAATTATTCCTTGATGTCACAGGCCCCTCAAACATGTGAAAATAGTTTAAATGATAAGGGAGAGAAGAATATTGACAGGTATTTTTATATGATTCATTTGGCTGGGAACTCAAGAACAGTTTTCTTGCATAATCCTATTGAATTGGGGAATTGTTCAGGTTCACAGTGGCATAATTTCATATTTAACCTGAGTCTAAAAATAAGACTAAAACAGCCTCTCTTTAGGATATAAAGTAAGTAAATACGTTTTTCTAAATTATTGGACACAAAACATATTCTGAAATATAGCATCTTAAAGTTTATTATATATTACATAGTATATGAGCTTAAAAATATTTTTTCCTAAAGAATATTTGTTTCGTGAGTTGCTAGTGATCATATTAATTGTAAGGCTTTTCTCTGACCCAATTAATTCCTATTTTCCTTGATACTAAGACTTATTTCTCTGTTACTGTTATGGAGCAGAGAGAAAGACCCAAGTCAGGACTCCCTTCCCCCACCTCGGTTCTTGTCTTGCCCTTATGAGAATAATTGAAGCGGTAGACAAAAAGATATAGTGGAAATGAAATAGCAAGTTTGTTTATGAAACCCACGAGCACAAAGCTCAAGCAGGCACCAAGCTAGTCTACATGCCACATGTATAGAGGAAAGAAAGTTGTTAGTAAGTTTGTTCGTACGTTAGTGAGTTTGTTCTGCACACTTGCGCCGATGCTGCAATGGGTACTTAGCTCATCCAAGTATGCCGACTACTGGGGCTCAGGGGTTATTACCTCAGTCAGCTTCTAGGCTCCCCCTCCTTCTTCCCTTGGCAACAATGCACAGCTACAAAGCCTTTCTTTCCCAGTTAGTAAAGGCATTTTGTCTGTCTTAGTGACATTGTTACAGAGGCTGCCTTTCTCATCACAGAGTCTCAAGGACGCCCCTCCTCCCGCACTGTTCCTGCTCGAGCTGTTCCGCACAACCGGCAATCTTAGTGAGATTGTTACAGAGGCCCCCTGTTTCTCAGCGCAGTCTCAAGGACTCCCCTTCTCTTGTGCTATTTTTGCTTGTGATGCTCGGGACACCCGGCAATCTTATCCAACCAGGCTCAGGACTGCTGAGTTCATTGGTGAAACATGTCTCTCTTTTGCTTTTAATCTCCTGTAGTAAATTCTTTGTTAGATTGTAATGGCCAGGGCCCTGCTTTTCTCTCTCCTCTGGCCGTTCGTGCCTAACTGCTACCTAACATTACCAAGACCAGTAGTGGCTGTCTCAGTCTTAAAAGTCGAAAAATATTTTTTAGCCCTATAGACAAGAAGGCTAACAGTACATTGAGATAGAGAAAAATAGTTGTCATGTAAAGGTGAAAGTTTTCCAAAACAGGTAAGCTATTCAAGTTAAAAAGAGACTTTTTATGTAAGATTAATTCTAGACAAAAAATACACGGCAACACTGCCCAACAGATATATAACAAGAGCAGCAGACACAAGGCACACAAGTAATTTTAAATCTTTAGATTTTAACTTCTAGTAGCCATACTATAATAAAGGGAATAGAAACAGGTCAAATTAAGTAACTATGTCAACAGTATATTTTGTATATACAAAATCTTATTTCAAAATGTAATCAACACAAAATTGTTAATATATTTACATTATTTTACTTATATCAAGTCTTCAAAAGCCAGTGTATGTTTTTACACATTAAACAAATCTGAATTTCAAGTGTTCAATAGCCACATGTGCCTAGCAGCTGCTGCACTGAACAGCACAGATCCGGAGTGACTCTCTGTGCCTTACTAACTCTCTCTGGATCTTTCGTCTTTTTCTAAGATCTAAGTTTCTTCAGTACGCCCTCTTGAATATAAAAACTTAATAAAGAACCAAATATTTACCAAGCATCTCATAGATGCTTACACATCATTTCTCTCTGTCTGACTTCAAGTATCTTCTTACTTTATAATAAAAGAAGAGAACATATATATAATAACCATAAGGTATAGAATACAATGAAGTAACATTTTTTAAAGATATGATAGGGCATGTATCTTGAAATAAATTAATATTTAATAAAATTAATATTTCTTCTATGCCTCTATTTTGTAGCATTTGCTTTCTGTTCATATTGCCACATCAAATCATTTCTTCCTACTCCATGACTTAGTGGTAATAGGAATTGAATTTATTTTAGTTTCGAAGCAGTTAAAGAAATTGAATATGTTCCTTATTTTAGCAATCATATAAAACTAGAAATTGTAAAATGTATTTTATATAATAAAAACATGCCTCTCAAAATAAAAAAGTCAATGCTAGCAATCAAGAGATTATAAAGAAAAATAAAAGAAGAAAAAATTTGAAGAAATTCCCCAAGGAACTATTATTGCATATCATTAGGCTTTATTTCCTATTTCTCTGATTAGAGGATATAAAATAGTAATCCACTCTTAATAATATCAGGGTCTACAGGAAAATTCAGAGTAAGTAGTTCCTTTGTCAGTCTGGTCTTTATACTCCTTTTTGTGCTACTGAAGATAGAAATTTCATTCTGCCCTCTTTTGCCTATGAATGTTTACTCTTAACCATAAATAAAGAAAAAGAAGCTGAATGGACTTACACTTTGCTGTACCTGATATGTAACCCTTCTCTGTGGGAGGTATGTATGAATATCTGTTTTATTCTATGGGAGGGATAGGTGAATGTTTATGGTTTATTTAGCAGTTATTCAGTTGAGGACTACAAAGAATGAAGAGATCTATCTGACTCTTGTAGAAGTAGGGAGACCACTTGCAGACACAACTTGGAGTTAGAACATCAGACACTGTCAAAGGCCAATCTGACAGTCCTGCTATTTATACAGTACTGATAAATAACCTTTGAGGTATTGCTGTTGGAAGTATACTAAGTCTCACAGACTGCTTAAGCAGTAGACATGAATTGGAAAAGGAGACAAAATCCTATGGCCAAATTTGTATGAATTTGAAGTAGGGTTTCTCAAAGTGGGTCAGCATAGAGATTCAAACTATAAAGTTTTGAGGAAGAAGGTCCTCTGGAGAGGAAAGAAGGCCTGTGTGTAGAGCACTGAAGCTAGGTAGGAATATGTTGAGTCCACAAGAGAATTCCTATGGGTGGGGTTTAAACTTCATATGCTTTGCCTATGA
>PVKM010030177.1:0-17363 GCA_004027735.1 Carollia perspicillata | reverse complement strand
GGGGAAAAAAACCTGTGTTAAAAGGTCAGTCTCCAGGTTTGAACATACATATTTTCTTTCTTTCTATTTATATTTAATATATTTTATTGATTATGCTATTACATTTGTCCCATTTCCCACCTTCATTCTCCTCTGCCCTGTACCCCCACTCCCACTCCCATTACCCACCCTTAGTTCATGTCCATGGGTCATACATATAAATACTTTAGTGTGCAGCCCTGCCCCCCCCGCCCCCATCGCCACGGCTGAGAATAAGTCTACTAAGACACGATCTGCTTGGGGAGGAAAGGTGGCTGACCTCTCAAAGGAGAAGGGCCAAGAGCCTTTTCCTCAATGGGCTTTTATTAGGTTCCTTTTCCACAGGAATACAGGTAAAGCTCACGAATCATTGTCAGGCAGTAAGGATCAAACAATAGATAACATAGAAAAAACTCCGAATGCCTATTTTGAGTCAGGGTCTGATAGCTAAAAGGTCATAAAACTTTGGGGAACTAACTCACTTCTTGCTTGGACCCTTATCATTTAATTGAGAGCATTCTAAACAAAGCAGGTTTCACAGGATTTTACATATTCTTTCTTAGGCCTGATCACCCTAGGGAACCCACCCTTTCCAACACAGGTCAGCACCCACCACTGGCACTGTTTCAAGTTTAAGTCAGGTAGGGGAAGTAAGGCAGCCAAGAGATTAGGAGACTTCTTGCAGACAGAGTGAGGATTCAGGCTATGTCAGAGACAAGGGGCGAGGGCCCATCACCCCTTTTTTTTAGCCCCCAAGTCCTTCCCTAGGGGCCCCCGGTGATCATGCCTGTCTTAGGTTGTCCCTCCCTGGAGGAATCTTACCCCTCATTGGGTAGCCAATCAATCATTGGGGGCCAGGCAGTGAAGTGAAAGGAGTAGAGGTGGCGCCCCTGCCAGGGAGATAAGCTTTGTCTCCTTAGTGGCTTATGGTCCAAAGGTCACTCACTCAGCCTTAGCCATGGGGGGTTTACAGCTTCTGAAACCAGGCAGGGTGGTTCCCAATACTTCGAGTTCTCCATTTCCTATACTATTCTTAACCTCCTCCTGTCTATTTTGTACCTACCATTTATGCTGCTTAGTCCCTGAACCTTTTCCCCCATTCTTCCTTGACCCCTCCCCGCTGATAACCCTCCACGTGATCTCCATTTCTCTGATTCTGTCCTTGTTCTAGTTGTTTGCTTAGTGTGCTTTTATTTTTGTATTTTTTTTAGGTTTGCTATTTGATGGTTGTGAGTTTGTTGTCATTTTACTGTTCATAGTTTTGATCTTCTTTGTCTTAGGTAAATCCCTTTAACATCTCATATAATGAAGGCTTGGTGATGATGAATTTCTTTAACTTGACCTTGTCCGGGAAGCACTTTATCTGACCTTCTGTTCTAAATGAGAACTTTACTGGATAGAGTAATCTTGATTGTAGGTCCTTGCCTTTCATTACTTCAAATACTTCTTTCCAGGCCCATCTTGTCTGTAAGGTTTCTGTTGAGAAATCAGCTGAAAGTCTTTTGGGAACTCCTTTGTAGGTAACTGTCTCCTTTTTGCCTGCTGCTTTTAAGATTATCTCCTTATCTTTAATCTTGGGTAACTGAATTATAATGTACCTTTGTGTGTGCTTCTTTGCGTCCAACTTCTTTGGGACCCTCTGAGCTTCCTGGACTTCCTGGAAGTTTATTTCCTTTGCCAGATTAGGAAAGTTTTCTTTCATTATGTTTTCAAATATATTTTCAATTTCTTGGTTTTCCTCTTCTCCTTCTGGCACTCCTGTGATTCGGATGCTGAAACATTTAAAGTTGTCTCAGAAGTTCCCAAGCCTCCCCATTGTTTTGAATTATTGTTTCTTCATTCCATTCTGGTTGAATGTTTCTTTCTTCCTTCTGCTCCAAACTGTTGATTTGAATTCCAGTTTCCTTCCCATCACTGTTGGTTTCCTGTACATTTTCCTTTATTTCATTTTGCACAGCTTCTACTCCTTCCTCTATTTGGTGACCATACTCAACCATTCCTGTGAGCATCCCGATCATCAGTGTTTTGAACTCTGCATCTGATAGGTTGGCTATCTCTTCATTGCTTAGCTGTTTTTTTTTCTGGAGTCTCAATCTGTTCTTTCATTTGGGCCATATTTTTTTTGTTTCAGCACACCTGTTATGTAGTAAGGGGCAGAGCCTTAGGTATTCACCAGGGCAGGGCAACCCAGGTTGCTGCATTGTGGCACTCTATGTGTGGGAGGGGTCAGAGAGGGAACAGTGCCACTTGTTCTGTTCTCCAATGCTTTTGGTCACTTCCTCAGATACCTCCAGTGCTGATTCATGGGTGGGTGGATTTGTGAACATTCTAGGACCCTGTGGGTCTCCCCAGTGAACTCTCCTGTGAGGCTGAGAGTTTCCCCTGCTATGTCAATCCCCACAGTTTTTTTCAGTCAGAGGTTTTGAGGCTTTATTTCCCCTAGCTGGAATCCTGGGTTGCGTGGTCTGTGTCACTTCTCAGTTGTTCCTCCTGTTTTATCTGCATGCAAATGTGGGACTGCCCAATCCTCTAGCTACTACCTTGCCATGAGTCATCTCTGGCCTGGCTGCCTATCTCCACCCTTTCTACTGGTCTGGATGAATGTCTCTTTTTTAACTCCTTGATTGCCGGACTTCCATACAGTTCAATATTTTGGCAGTTCTGGTTGTTTTTTTGTTTTTAAATTTGTTGTTGTCCTTTTGGTTGTGCGGGGAGGCAAAGTGTATCCACCTATGCCTCCATCTTGGCTGGAAGTCTGAACATACACATTTTAGAGGTTGTGTTCTGTCTTCCTCTCTTTGTCTTTGTGCCTCAAATTCTTACCCATCTGCAGACTTATGCTTCAGATGTTTTTATAAAAGAATAAAACCCTTAAATCTACAGTTATACTTACCATGAAAATGCCCTGAGAGATATAGCACAACAATTTAAATGTTCACCACATTTTAAAACATATATATGATATATATATGATATATATGTGCATATATATGTGCATATATAAAACATATATATATATTATACAGTCTTGTAGAGAATTTCCTGATGAGAGAGAAAGGATATAAGGGGCTCAGCAGGGAATGCATATCATTTTCTTGTGGTCAGACACACTGGCTAGAGGACAGACTGCAGCTCTGCCTCTTAAGGTTTCGAATGCTTCCTTTTAGCAGTCAGGGCTTCGATTTCTTCATCTGAAAGTGAGGATCATAATAGTACTTATTTAAAAAGAAAAAACAAAAATAATAGTACTTAGCTCATAGTGGTATTTAGGGTATAATTGACTTAACATGTGTAAAGCCCTTGGAACAATGCCTGTCATATATTAAGTAAAGTATTACCTGCTATTGTTATTCACAATTTTAGCCTAGGCTATGGAATTGTGTACGAAGTTTTATGTCACCCATTTCCCAGAACCCCCCCTCCTTTGGGAATGTTTACAGTGCAGACCCTTTATGCCAGCTCAGGTTTGCTATATATCCATCTGCAGTTCCTAAGGTTTGCAATGGTATGACTGACTTACATGGTGGGTTTGTTTTGTTTTGTCCTGCAGGTACAGCCTGCAATTCTTTCTCCTAGTACTTGTGCAGCCTGGTTAAATCACTGAACAGTACCAACTACAAACTTATATAACTGCATTGAGAGCATTTTCCTTAGGAATTTGCTCAGAACCATCCTAGTTGCCCAGGAAACAAGCTGGTGATGTCACAAGACATCACTCCCTTAGCTTTCCCTCAGGTCCCTTTGCCCAGCTTAAGGCAAGGCTCAGGTCTGTAAGCTCTGTCCAGCCTCAGTGCATTCTTGTCCTATCCCAGGCAATGCTGAGACTCTTATTTTCTCCCAGCAATGTCTAAACTCAGGTATGTTGAAGTCAGGACCACGCCCTGCTTTTTTGGTCACAGACTACTTGCTATGCTTCTTCCCTCCCAGGGTATAGAAACACTTAGGTGAATAAAGTGTCTGGGGCAGCCCTGGGTAGCCCTTGGTTCTTTAGGATATAGATAGAAAATTAAAACAATATAAAATAAAACCTGGGAACTGCTCCTTGGAGGTCCAGAGGTTGTTTCAGATTTTATGGGTCATCAGAGACCTTAGGAGCAAGATTACATCCCTTCCTTTTATACTTACTTCCCTCTTTGTCCTAAACATGTCCACAATCTCTCCTTCCTGGTTTACCAACCTGCTCCTCATTCTCCCAAGAGATATTGTGATTTCCTTGTTCTGTTCAAACAAAAAGGAAAGAAAAGAGAATGTAGTTATAACAGTATTTCATTAGTTTAGTGGCACTTCACAAGATTGGTTAATCATACATCCATCCCAGCTTAATAGGGCAAAGTGCGGCTCTTGTGTGGATCTCTGCCTTTCTGCAATTCTGCAGATTATCTGTTATCTAAATAGGACATCTGAAAACAAACAATAATCTTGTCAACAAAGATCTCAGGCAGGGAGCCTATAAGGGAAGCACAATTCAATCTTGTTGCAACTCTCACTCTCAAAGGTGTGTATGTTTTTCAGCTCTGTGGCCTGGTATAGGACCTCAGCTCCTACCCAACAGAAGGACACCAGGAGAAAGCTACCAAAGGCATTCATAGTTCTGCTCTGGTCACAGCAAGCTATGACGAGGACTTCTACATGCATATACCACTTCCTTGTTTTGAACTGGTATGTTTTCCTCAATTATTACATCTCACAACAAGAAAAGGATAAGCAGAAATCCCAAATCTTTCAAAATGGTGGACGGTGGAAGTACTTGACATTCCTTAATGTGGTAAGTCCATGTGAGCATCTCAGGAAGTAATCGATTTGTCTATAATATTGGATCTTCTACATATGTCACCTTTAAGTTTTATTAAATTCAAAATTCCATTATTTCTACTCCTTCTTCGTGGTTTTTGAGTTTTGGTTTTCTCTTTTACCTAAAAGTTTGCTCTGAGAAGCCCAATTTAGAAGTTATTCACAGATACCTTTTGTGTTTGCTAATTGTTAAATGCTTATTTGAAAAGAATCTTATTTAGGGGCTCTTCTCAGTTGATCTCAAATGGGGGTGCTAAATCAATGTTTTCATCATGAGATCGACTACAAATGCAGACAGGATTTTGAACTTGGCTTGGGGAAATCTGTGAGGCAGGCAGAATGGTGTATATTGAATAGAAACATAATTTCTTATGGAGGAATAATGCCATTTTACAGCACACATAGACTAACAGATTTATCTGAGAAAATCAAATATATTTTGCTATGTTCAGATCCCACTTCAGTTTTTTATAGTCTCACGTCGCCACCTGAAAGGATGAAATCACCCAACCGAATGGCAAATGCAGATTTTCAATTATATTTACAAACCAATCACATGACTTGATCCCTTCTAGTCTTTCTAACCCTGATGACCACATTCTAATGAATGAAGTATGAATGAATAGGAGAAATAAACATATTTTAAATGTTTTGGGAACATATAAGCAGATTTTTAGAGATAAAAGCTAAAAATGTCACATTCTTTGGGGCTGCTAATTAATATTTGATATTTTTAACTAAAATTTAGAGTGCCAATATCAACATCTGATTTCAGAAACTGGACAAAATATTCCAATCCTCTGGAATCAGACTCCTAAGCAGAGGTTTTGCGTATGGTCAGAAAAAGTGATACTCTGAAATACTAAAGGTTTGAAATTCAGAAAGTTCAAATCCAACAAGCCTGGAGGTTCTGCTTCTCCTTCTCTGGTCATTTGCTGGCTTTTGATTTTGGCCTGAAAAATCTGAAGCCTGAACACAGCTTTAGTGTTCTTGAAAATATCAAAGTGATAATTTATTTCACTCATAGAATTTTATAGGGGTAAAAGAAAACAACAAGAGAAAAGCTTTTGTGGAGCTAGAATAATATAATAAAACCTCAGTTTTGTGCATTTGTTGGCTTTATGGTAAAAAAAATGATCAATGAAAAGAGAGCTGTAGCCAGAATTAATAGTCTAAAGAAATCTAAATTCCAGTGTCCCACCTCACACTCATTATGGTTAAGAACAGATTTATCACCTACTCCCATAAACCAGCTCCCTGACTTCTTAATCCTACCTCAGTTACATGCTCCAGAGCCCTCACATTTCTAAAAATGAAAAAAAAATCCACTTGTTTTGTCAGACATTATTATGTCCTAGTGAAATCCCCTTTGCTTCCCTAACTAGTTATCCACTGAACCCTATGTGTTTTCTTTTGCTTGGTTCATCCCATTTTCTCTAATCTTATTGCCTCTCTCATTACAGGCTCTAATTAATTTTAACTTGTATGGCCAGATTATCTCATTATCAATCCATCCATCTACCACTGCAATCCAGATTAGTCTTTCCAAAGCACTGTTTTTGGTTTTAAACATCATAAGCCGGCTTGAGAAATGTGGTCTGCTATGCTAGAAACTACAGTGACTTCCTCCTACCTTATGGGACCAATTCCAAACTACCCAGCCTTCAGGTTGCCCTCCCCCAAGGAAGGCTAGTCTCTTCCCCAGGAATGCCTGTGTATTCTCCAGTGCTGGTCCCCATGCTTCTTGCTATAACTACTCAACCCATGTTCACACTATCCTTGAATGAAAGGCCTACCAGCTTCTCTACTGCTTTGTTATTTGCATAGATCATTAGAAATCCCATATTTTCTTTAAAATCTCTGTTGATCAACTCCAGCTCCAATTTGATTTTCCTTTCCCTAAGTTTTTACAGAATCTCTCAATGTCTCCTTATTTATATGTAGTATTGTTTTCTAGTTTCCACCCACATGTGAGCCTTAATATTCCAATCAGAATGTAAATGGCTCCAAAAAACAGGAATTTTGTCCCTTAGGTCCTTGCCAGTCCTATTTGTATAACAGTTGGCACAGAGTATCCTCATACTAAACACTGGGTGACTTGGTATGTTGGCTGAACTTGACCTTAGCTTTTTCTGCATTCCTGAGCAATTAGTCTTTTCTGATATCTCCTAGCCCTTGATATGAGCAGAGAGGTGCTTACCTGTGGCTGTTTCCTTCTGAGCTCTGTTAGGTGTCATTTGGAGAGTGTAATGCAAAGTTTCTCAGTTAGTAAAGATGGATTGAATGTATTTCAGAGGATTAATTTAAGAATAGATTTCAAATACATTACTTAAGGTAAAATGTTGGGCCTTAAAATTTCTAGTTCTTAAGGTCTCGTGCTGATTAATGGTTATGTTTCCTAATGATTAATCAGTGTTAAGTAATGATTAATTAGTTGACAGTTGTTGCCTATAAAGTTAGAGAGGTCTCCTAACTTCCTATAATATTTTAAATTTTATTTTATGTAAGCTTGTTGAAGTCTGTAGGTTACTTTAGGCTTTCCAGGTAATTTACACCTCTCCCCTTTAAACAGCTTTACTTGCTAGTTGGCTGAATATCAGTTATCCCCCCTTTTAAGAGCAAGTCCACCTTAGTGGAAGTCAGCATTCTGAGTGGGCCTCATTTCCTCCTAAAGTTATCCCAGAGGATTCAAAGGGAAGAAGCATAGAACTGGTAGCAGGGGGTGGGGTGCGGTGAGATGTGAGGGAGTGTCACTGAGAAGTGCTCATGGTGACCAATTCATGCCTCGTGCCTAAGGGAGAGGTGGTGTCACCTAGAGGTTACAAGCAGAGTTTTGGGGTCATGAGCTCTCTGGGATGGTACTTCAGCTTCACCACCTACTGGCTCTGTGACCTAGAGCTAGGTATTCCTTTGTGCCTTCCATTTCCAAATGTATCAAACAGGAATAAAAATAGTTCAGCCCTGGCTGGTGTGGTTCAGTGGATTGAACGCTGACCTGCAAACCAAAGGGGCCCTGGTTTGATTCCCTGTCAGGATCTATGTTTCTCTCCCTCTCTTCCTCCGTCCCTTCCCCTTTCTCTAAAAGTAAATAAATAAAAACTTTTAAAGAATTAGTTCACAACCATAGAGTGACCATGAAGGATAAATAACTTAGCACGTGGGAAGCACTCAGAGTGGTCTGGGGATGTCCAACCCCCGAGGGCTGCATGCAGCCCAGGGTGGCTATGAATGCAGCGCAACACAAAATTGCAAATTTACTTAAAACAGTATGAGTTTTTTTGTGGTTACATGTCACAATGTATTTAATGTGTGGCCCAAGACAACTCTTCTCCTTCCAGTGTGGCCCAGGGCCACCAAAAGGTTGGACACCCCTGAAGCTGTAGATGAGGGAAAGAGAAGATAGGAGGGGGTGGTGAGCTACTAGTCATCCTATCTTCAGGTAGTGGTAGTACAGAGGGGAGGGTAATTTAGCGGAGAATGGGTTTCCTCACTAAGCACCATGGTTGGTGGGTCATGATTCCAGGCAAGGGCCCTCCACCCTCCTCATTGCTGACTACCTCCCTCTGCAGGGTATAGGCTCTGGCTTCCCATGGAGTCACTGCTTGCCCTGCAATAGCTGCCCAGGTGGATGCCCTCAGCATTGGGACAGTCCTGGAGGTAGAGTTTGCGGGCTCAGACAGACAGCACTGAGTGGTGCTAAATGGGGAAGCCACCAGAGCGGGGCGTGGAAGCAAGGCAGTGCAGTGGACATCCTCAGGGTGCACATGTTAGCTCAGGATTCCCATGCCTCAGTCTTCCACCAATGTCCTGTCTCAGTTATTGTCTCTAACCCCAGGGAAGGCAAGCTGGGGACGGGGGTTCACAGAATTCATAAAATTTTCTGAGTTTTCGTCTTTTAATAAATAATTATCCTTCTGAAATGTTGTTAGGGGTGATGCTACATAACTGGACTGACTCTTCAGGAGAGACTCTGAGAGGGCCCCTCCCCACTCCCCCACTCACCTCACCTTACCAACAGAGGCATAACTTTCCCTCCCCTCTTCATTAATTTGCCCAAACCTCAGGCAGCTCTGACTTCATTATCCTCAAGCTCTCAGGGTGACTACAGTGACTTCATCACACAGGTGGTCAGAGATGGCAAAGCAGAGCCTGGGGAAGAGAGAACCTTGAGGAAGCTATATTTGTCTGAACTCTAAGGTAGCCCATGAAGAGTGAGAAGACAAGAATTCATTTATGTTACAGAACCCAGTTCAATACTTGGAGCCAACCTTTAATGTCCATCATCAGGTTAATGTATTAGTCTATGGAACTCTTAAACACAACAGAGTCATTTAAATAGACATTTAAAAAGTCTATTTAAAAAGTCATTTAAAACAGAGTCATTAAATAGACATTTAATTGTCTATTTTACAAAAATACTTAAGGTCACTGTATTTAGCTCTCAGAAAGCTAAAGGGATGAGGGCTGATAGGAGAGAATAGTCACCCCAACATCCAAAATAAAATAGCTAAAATTTATTGAGCAACCTTGAGAGCATTTTGGTAGGTTCTTTACACACTGTGTACAGATTGAAGGCTTAGCTTCTAGAGTCAGACTCCCTGGGTGTGAATGCTGGCTTTGCCTTTCATTTGCTGTGAGATCTTTAGTGAGTCACTTAACTTCTCTGTTCCTCAATTTCCTCATACATAGAGGATACTGTGGGGTGGTACTCAGATCCCACCCACCTCCCCAGGCATTGAGGTAATCATCCCTCCACTTTTGGGAGAAGTGTTGTCTGCTGATGATGACTCACAGCCAAGAATCTGTCCCACAAATTGGCTCAGCAGAAGGGAGCTGCCTAGACCAAGGCTGAGAAACCTCCCTGGGGTTGCTGTATCCAATGACTGGTCGACTTGCGGTACAAAGTCCAGGCTCCAGGAGAACAATGAAGGACCCATTCAGCTCCAGGGCTCCTTCGGGGATCAGCTGATTCCATGCAGCTGCCCTGCCTTTTAGCTCACTCTTGTTTCCTACTTCCTTCCCTCACTCTTACAGATGATAAAAGAGCACTGTCAATGAACACTCTGCAAGCAGACCTTAGAGTCTCAGATTCTGTTTCCCAAGGAACCTGACCTACATAATGGAAAATAATAAACTTACAGAAAAGGTTCCTCCTCCTCCTCTGCCTCTCTTGTCTTCCTGCTAAAAGCCTATTAATATAGAGCCTGCCCTGGCCTGTATAATATCTAATACAATTTCTAGCACCCCATAGGCACTCTGTGAATGTTGATTGCATGAATGAATGGCCAGAACATGGTTCTAACTAGTAAGAGTCACTTTCTATGGACTTTAGATAGCCTACCTACGGCCATTCTACCACTACACTGAAGCCCGTGGTCATCAGCTGTACAACTGTGGCCAAGCATGCTTATAATTCTTCTGTCCAACCTGTCCCTCAACATTCTTATTTTCTTTTCTTTTTTTTCTCATCATTCCAGCTTGTGATTTTTATATCATTTCTTCCCCTGTGTGCTTTTTCTCATCCTTTATCTGTTTCTTACTTAGGCTAAATGCATTAATGATGATTGAAATAGTATATACATATTCTACAGATAAATATATTTGGCAAAGTCTTTACCTGCTCCAATGCCACCACCCAAACCACCACAGTTATTTAAAATACTCACCACAATTAGTCCCCATTTGCTGTTTTATTCTGAAATACAAGTATTGCATCATTTGCAAGGTGAGACCAAGGAAAGTCCCAGTCTGCCCAAGTCAGGCATGGAGTGCTGAGCTGGGCATTGGATTACTTGACTCATCTAAAAAGAGTTGTAATGTCTTGCTCAGAAAATTTGTGGAATCTCCCTCTCTGGAATTATTTTCTAAATAGAAAAAAAAATCCTCAGTTCTTGCAATAATTTAAAAGGGTTCTGGCTTAAAGACAAAGACATAAACTCGATGACTTAGAAAGATTGTTTTGGTGATTTCAAGATTTTCGTGAATCTCCTGAAGACACATGAATATACAAACTGAATATCCTTTAGCTATGGTTTCTTAAATTGCACTAGTTATACAAATGTAAGTTCAGCTCTCCCAAGCAGTAAGTTTGTCAGCTAGCTACAAAAATGGAAGACATCTAACAAACTTAGGCCAGCAGCATTTCAGAAAAAGGCACAAAGGAACAAATAGAATTAGGAAGGGACTGGTAGAAAAAATAAATCAGAGAACAGCAGCTCTGAAGTAAGTCTTGATCAAGATACCATTAGCTCTGCTTTCCTGGGCAGCCAAAATATTGAAAAATGTAAACAGCAGTAATATTGTTAAAAGAAGGCCAGTTGTTGCTATCATATTTTAATGCTGCTGTGTTATTCTCCTCAGGCTATCATAATATAGCACCACAGACTGGGTGGCTTAAACAGCAGAAATTTAGTATTTCTCTAGTTTTCCATAGGCTAAAAGTCCAAGATCAAGGTACTGGCAGGGTTGGTTTCTCCTGAGGTCTCTCCCCTTGGCTTGCAGATAGCCACCTTCTTCTTGTGTTTTCTGTGTGCCTTCTATGTGACCGATCTCTTTTAAAGACACAGTCATAATTTAATCACCTCTTTAAAGACCCTATATCCAAATACAATCACATTCTGAGGTACTAGGGGTTATTCGACACATCAGTTTTGAGGCAGGGGACACAATTCATCCCGAACCGCTATCATTTTCTCCCTTCACTGTTCTTTCTGTGCAAGTTTTATAAAACATTCCATTGTATTTTTCTTAGAGAAAGAGCAGACCATTGTGCAGTTCAGTGAGTTGATTCAAACCTGTCCTTAGGCCACCAGAAGCCTCCTCACTGAGTAAGGTCATGGCACCTCCTCTCCTTACCCTCCAGCTTTGCTCCAGTGTGGCTCCTCTGTGCCCTAGTTCCTGCCTCTTTATTTCTCTTGGCTGCAGCCTAGCTCTCTGCTCCTGGGCTGCTATGTGGAGGCACCGTAAATATTCCTTGTTGATACAGATGATGGTATGTGAATGTGGATTAAGATCAATGGGGACAAGGCTGCCTCTTACATGCACAGTTGGTATCTTTACTCTGCTGCATATGCCTGTGAAATAATGTGTGAGCTGAGGGTGGAGGGGGAGGAGTCATTGGCAAGTTTGCAGTGTGAAGCAAATTTTTATTGGTGAATGAGAGCTGTGGAAGCTCTGAGTAATGTGTTCTTTTCCTCAATCCAATTTCCACGTTCTGTGACTGGGAAAGGCAAGAGCAAGTCGGGATGAGCTTGACTCATGATGACCCTAGGAGGCTTTTGCTAAGGAAAGTGGTCACATGGACTTCACATGCAGGGTGGAGGCAGCCTCTCCCCAAAGGGGGAAAACCTGGCAGGCACTCAGTGCTCAGTATGTGATTAATTGCTGTGTTGATAGAATAGTGCAGGCCTCCTCACCCGGAGCCCAGGCCCCATGCCTGCCTTTGCTAACTAAAGCAGTTGCCTGCTGTGGGCTGAATAGCTGGAAGCGAAACCTGGTGCGAGTGGGGGGTGGTGAGGAGGGACTTCTAACACCCCTGGGCAGAGACTGAACTTCAAATTCTATAGCCTTAGGGGCCAAATGTTCAAAGGTAGATGACAAGTATTAGGGTGGCAACCACTTCATGACATTTAAAATTGCTGCCCACCCTTCCCTGAAGTGCCCCCTTCTTGCTTGAAGCTTCTCCTTCAAGGGCCATGAGTTTCCTGTACATCCCTGCATCTGACCATTCTTTGCTGTTTCACTTGCCTTTTACCCACTTCTGTTCCTTAGATGAAGGCATTCCTCAGCATTCACTTCCCACGTCTCTCTTTTCTTCTCTCTTCTCCTTCCTCTCTCTCACAATCTCATCCTACCAGGGCAGTACAACTCCCTAAATCTCCACAACTCAACCTCTACTGAGAAGGCCAGGTCTGATTTTCCAAATGGAAGCTCCACTAGGTGAGTGGTTCTCAACCTCAGCTGCCCTGGTTAGAGTCACCTGGGAGAATTTTTTTAGTCGTGGAGCCCAGGCCAAACCCCCAGACTCATTCAATTAGAATCTCTGGGTAAGTGGAAATCAGACATCAGTATTTTTTGGAGTCATTTTTAAGTCTCCCTCTTGAAGATGATTTTCTCTTTTCTGATCTCCCACAGTTCTTTATCTGAACTGTTCTTAGAAACATTATACTTTTTTTTAAAGTCTGATTCAAGAACCAAACTCTGGGTCTCGAATCCTGGCGTTGATATTTACTAACTATGAGACTTTAGGGAAGTTTGTTTATCTCACTGTGCTTTAGTTTCCTCATCTGTAGAAAGGGTTAAGATAGGAAATAATAACAGGACTTAGCTCATACGGTTGTTATTAGAAAGTAAAAGCCTAGATCAGTGCCTGGCACTTAAAAAAGGAGATAATTAGAAGTTAGCTCTTATAGCTTTAAGTAGTCACTAGAATTTATGTTTAATCCAGTGTTCTGGAGCTTTAGCATATATAAAGATCACCTGAAATCACCTGAAGAGTGTTAAAGAAAAATTATTGCCTTGGCCAGGTGATTCAATTGGTTGGAGCATCATCCTATACACCAAAAGGTTGTGGGTTCAATTCTCGGCCAGGGCACATACTTAGGTTGTGGGTTCACTCTCTTGTTGGGACACATACAGGAGGCAACAGGATTAAAACAAAATCCTGCATTTTGTTTTTATTTTTTATAGAGGGGGAGGGAGGGAGAAAGAGGAGAGAAACATCGATGGGGGTTCCAGGCCCAAAAGTCGGACATATGTCCTGACCAGGAAGCAAACCAGCAACCGTTTGCTTTACATGTTGATGCCCAACCAAGTAAGCCACACTGGTCAAGGCAAAAATTCCTACCTTCCCAGGAAGCTTTCAGGTGATGCTGGTGCTCCTGGTATGAGGACCTACCTGGGAGTATTCCTGACCTAATCCACCCCTGTATCATCTCCTGCCCATATTTTCAGCCCAGGGAGTCTCAGGAGGCCAACTCTGTGAGGTCTTTCCTAAATTCAGACATCACAGGTCATTCACCAATAGCCAACTTGATCCATTAAGCTCCCTAGGTTCCAAAACTTGCCTGACTTATACTCTCAGAGCAGAGTTCTGATTCTTTTGTACCAATCCAGAGCTTTCAAGGAATAAATGGATTGTGATGAAAGCATAATTCAAAAACAACCCCACTTCTGGATTAGAAGTCACAGGTTTGTGCAAAACATTAAGAATGGGCAATGTTTGCTTTATGTGATCTTACTTCTTTGAAAAAGGCCCTCTTCTCCTTTGAATGACCTCAGAGTATTTAGTGACTGACCAGAGCCCATAGCTCGCTGTGTCCACGTGGATTTAAATCCCTCTCTCAGATAGGTTTTCTCTGTGAGGCCTTCAGATACCCTCTTTTAATGAAGGAGGAACCTGGCTTCTCCCTCAGATAAGCAGATGCCATTCGGTGCATCCCCCTCAGCAGAGCACACTGCTCCTTCATGGTGCTCTTGACCCTGATTCTGGCTTCTCTAATTAGATGGCAGCACCAGGCATTTTTCTTCCTAGGAAGAACATACCCACCATTGTGTCTGGCCCTCTGCCCCTGTGCTGTTTACTCGGTTTGTTCCACCTCTGTGCAGCCAAGGTATCTAGCTCATTACATTCTGCGTTTAAGCTGACTCTTTTTTTTTCCATTTTAGCTCGAGTCCATTACACTAAATACTGTACACATTATTATCCCCTAAATGACTTTACTCAATCAGTTTTAGCAGCAAGGTCAAGGCCCAGTGAGCTGGAAGACCAGCCCTCGAATTGGCTTTCAACCAAAACAGCCAACATCCCCCTCCTTCTTAAATCAACATTGCTCCCAGAGGGATAGAGCTTTGCATCAGTGAAGAATGTATTAATTAAAGCAAATGAAAACGCCCTAATTTGTTGTAATGAATTTAGTTCTTGCAGGCCATTTTCTATGGAGTCGCCTGCCTGGAAGATACGCTGAAAAGAATGAAAGGGAAAAAAGACATTAAGTTCATAACTGCCTTCAGGGACCTGCTTTTCACCACTCTGGCCTTTCCTGTATCCACAGTGAGTTGCAAAGATGTATATGCAATACAATACACATGTACATGTGGGATGAACTCATCTCCTGGGTGGAAAGGCTGTTTGGATGTCCATTATTGTAGACCAGAACAACTGTATTTGCATAAATATCCTGAGGACTGCATCACATTGCCCGTGTTTTCAGGAAATATAGCACATTACCGACAGACTTAGCATTAGCTTTTGTGTCTTCGTGAACGTTTGACGCAAGATCCATATTGCTGTCTAATAAAGAAGTTTAAAAGACATTTCTTAATCAAAATACAATTGAGTTAACCTTGGTTTCAGCAGGGCAATGGAGATGGAGAGTGCTAGAGAGAAAGAAAACTAATTTTCCCTTTTATACATCTTGTTTCACTTGCTACAGTAAGTATATGTTACTTCTGTAAGAGGAAACCACAGAAAAAAAGATATGAGAAACTTAAAGTTGGCACATGAAAAAGATAATTGAGGAGAGCAAGACAGATGATCTGTCTGAAATATCCACTAGGGGGCATAAAAAGGGGGCCTCATTCATTTTGCTGAATGAATGGACATTGGGAAGAATCAACACATAGGCAAGAGAGAGTAAGCTTGTTTGCTGACACTGTCCAAGTTTCTATAACATGCTTAAATTTTCATTCATTAGAATGGAAACAAACTGAGATCAAGCATGCCAGCTGCCCAGCAAGGCCTATAATTAGACATGACTACCTCCTTCCACCTGTCATTGTCCTACTTCTCCTAGTATTGAGACTCGAAACTTAAATGCAAAACGAAACTCCCAGATAACAGGGCAAATACTGGCATTCCAGTTTTGCTTTTTAGGATGCCTCTTCTTCAGCCCCATAAATCTAAAGGCTAAGTTCTTTATAACAATGAAATTTACTCATTTTTTAAGGCCTACAAATCAAGCCTTTGGAATTTAAGAAGATGGGAAGGTTAATAGTTTCTTTTTTTCCATCTCTAAATTGACTTTGACATAGAGGACAGACACTTTGAAAAGACAGCCATGGGATATAAGAGGATGAAGATCAACCTAAACCTTTGAGCAATGGAGAGATTCAACTCTGTTAGCTAGCTTGTGAGTGGTCCTGGGAGTTCGTCACTCCTCTCTCCCAGCCTTCCACCTCCCCTTGCCATGTCTATGGAGAGGGTGGGCAAGGAAAGTGTAAGACTCAAGATATTCCAAGTGGCTGCTCTCAGCACTCCTGGTAAAAGTGTAAAGAAAAGAGAAGTCATTGATTAAAATAAAATGTCTTAATGCTCTGCAAACCCTGTTTGTCTATATCCTCACTGCCTGCCCCAATGACAAATAATTGATCCCTAACTCTCCAGATTCCTTAGGGTATGAATTTTTTGTTTATTTTACATTTTTATAATGTCTCTAAAACTGTGATCTATTTTTTGCTATGTTTTCTTTTTATCTCAGAGAGCGTTGATTGAAAACAAACCTAATGCTATTTTTGTGATTTATTTTCCAGTTTGTATGTTTGACATTCTGGATCCTCTTTCTCTATGATCGAGACCTTGTTTACCCTAAGCACCTAGATGGTATCTTTCCAGTGTGGATGAATCATGCAATGGTGAGTGAGGGAAAAATTTAGTGCCTGTAGAAAGGCAATAACCTCTCTACTGAACTCTAAAGTGCCTTATTTATGTTTCCAAACTTTTCCTGAACCCCAACATCCTGCTCACTCCTCCCTCTGCATCCTGTCACTATTCATTTAAAGAGCTCATTGAGGATATAAAATGAATAAAAACTAGTACTGTAATTACAGTCACA
This sequence comes from Carollia perspicillata, assembly GCA_004027735.1. Lineage (NCBI taxonomy): Eukaryota > Metazoa > Chordata > Mammalia > Chiroptera > Phyllostomidae > Carollia > Carollia perspicillata. The sequence continues at coordinate 723 of PVKM010030177.1, read as the reverse complement.
GAGAGCACAGGGGATGACCAGGCAAGCCCCTGCCAAGTTGCTCATGAAGTCACTGAAAAGACACATAACCATAAGGGCAGGCAATTTCTTGGCAGCTGCAGTTGTGACAGAGAAATGACTTCAGCAAATAACATGTAATGAAAATTCTGGTCTAGAAATGGAATTAAGCAAGCTTTAAAAAAAATCCACCCCAACATCTAAAGAATATCTCAGAGCTCAGCAGCAGCCTCTTAGCTAACATGGGATTATTCATCGCAAGTGGAATGATTATTTACATATTCTATGAATGCATTCCTGTTTATTTTTATTCATGCACTTTTTTTTATCCTCACCCAAGGATGTATTTATTGATTTTAGAGAGAGAGGAGAGCTGAGAGGCAGAGAGAGAGAGAGGGAGAGAGAAACATAGCACCATGATTGATATTTGACAAGGGTTTTGACTTCTGGCACCCTAAGTCTGGGTGAACCTAGTATATACACTATATGTTCAAACATATAGTGTATTTGTTTGAACACTATATGTTCAAAAACTATATGTTCAATGAGTCTTACCTCTCAGAGAGCTCCTCCTACCACCTTCTTTTTGTCTGACCACCTCTTCCAAGGAAGGTCTTCCCACCTTTCTAATTCCCATTAGTACTCATCTGAGACAGCTATTAAGGGACATTCCTGCTTTTTCACGGTACTTTACTGAGCATGTTCCTCAACTATGGGCTCGTGTAA
>PVKM010030176.1:0-17414 GCA_004027735.1 Carollia perspicillata | reverse complement strand
TATTTCTAGTCTGTGATGGCTGATTAAGAAAGGGCCCTTTCTATTCTACCTCCCCAACCAAAAGCATGCCTTCCTGACACTGGCTTCCTCAAAGCCAGAGCTTCCTCAAAGCTCTGGGGTCCATGCATTTTGCTGACAGTAGATAAGTATACACTACTACACCATGGCATCATGAGTGGTGGATAGCCTGCTTCCTTTTGCCTGTGGTCACCATCATCTTTTGCACTTTCCCCAGATGCTTTTCCTTAGCCGATTATAGACCATTCTGACTTCCTTTGTGACTCTCACCCCCACCCTCAGGAATCCTCTGAGGGTTTTTCTCTCTATTCACTTTCTCTACATGATACATCTCTGTTACAGCCATGCACACAAGATGTGCTTTTACTATGTTATGTATTTAGAATAAGAATCACCTAGAGGTAATTCACTGATGCAGTATATGACATTGCAGGTCAGCAATTTCCTTCTTCTTCAAGAAACCCTCAAATATACAGGGTCTGTTTGTAAAAAGCCCAGCCATTGTTAATATAACAAGAATGGTTTGCCGACATTGATGTAACCTGACAGCCAAGGAGAGTGGACTGGAACTTGCATGCATAAACAATGATGATTTCACTGTACTAGTCAGTTGGGGAGTAGACGCCATTGAGTGAGCATGTGTACTGTGTGGCTGTAACATTCAAAATGACTGAGTGAGTAGAGTAACGAATCTGCATCATACTTTGTATTAAGCTTGAACATTCCTCCATGGAAACTATTCTGATGATTCAGAAGGCCAAAGCTATGGGATACTGGTGATTGGCAGCTTTATCATGACAATGCACCTGTTCATGCATCATGTCTCTTGCAGAGTTTTTTGATGAAACATCAAGTCGCCCAGGTGACTCAGCCCCCCTACAGCCCAGATTTGGTGCCCTGCAACTTCTGGCTTTTCCCAAAACTAAAACCTCCTTTGAAAGGGAAGAGATTTCAGACCATTGATGAGATTCAGGAAAATACGATGGGGCAGCTGATGGTGATTGGGAGAACTATATGAGGTCCCAAGTTGCCTACTTTGAAGGAGACTGGGGCATCATTTGCCTATGTACAATGTTTCCTCTATCTTGTATCTTCTTTGATAAATGTTTCTATTTATCATAGAACGTGGATGGATACTTTCTGGACAGACCTCTTGTATAATTACGTTTTCCTAGATTCAGCCAGTAAGATGTTTGTAATAAATTTAATCTTATTAGCAGTCATGAAAAACGGAAGTGATTTTTCACTGTTTAGAGACACAAAATCATTTGAACGATTGAGAACAAAGGATTTCCAAAAGGATAAGAGGGGCATCATTTAATATAAGAAAACTACAATTTACTTAGTATTACCCTAGTAGTTTATAAAGACTTACACGACTGTCAAGCTTTAAACATTTAAACATTTAATCAGTTGGTTATTTGGCACGGTGCCACTTAAACATGCAGATGATTGATTTCATTATTAAATCACTTGACTACATCGTCCCGCTGCTTGGCGATTTGCCAGCAGCCACAGCCTGCGGGGCTTTTGCAGAGAGCTCTTACTGCAGTCTCCTGATGAGCTGGTGAGCGGCCACGAGTTAGAAGGCAATGCTGGCTCTACCTTTAAGCAGGTATATTTGGGTACGTTAAATAATCTTGGGTAAATTAATTTGTGTGGGCCTCTGTTTCCTCTTTTGTAAACTGCAAGCGGAATGGATTATAAAAGCCTGTAAATATGAAGCTGTCTAATTGGCGAGGAAGATCGTCAGGACTCTGTGAATAACTTTGCATAAAATATGCATTTTGGCTTCTGTGCTGTTTTCATTTTGCCTTGTAATGTACTTCCTGACTCACAGAGTCAAGTGATTTACAAGGAGTTCCAAGTCGTCCCTACGTATTAATACACCTTTATACTGCTCTGTCTCTGGGCTTAGGAGTGCCTTCTGTTCTGGAATCCACAAGCGCCCTCCTTATGAGGATAATTAAAAGCCTTTGCCCTGAACCCACAAAATTGACTTTAATCAAAAAAAAAGTTGAATGTGGAGATTCCTTCTCAGTAGTTGAATAAATCAAGTAGAAACAGGATGCAGATATGGAAGATCAAAGTGAAAATTACCTCTGCCGGTCCCTTGAAGAGCAAATTGTTTTATTGACTTTTCTTCAACACAGTTCTTGTTCTGCCTTGTAGGGGTTTTTCTTCTTTGCATTTTTTAAAAAATGGAATTTGATGATCTGTAAGGAAGGAAACAAAGACCTTTCACTAACACAGCCTCTGTCTTGCTAGAGGCAGAGCTAACTTTGATGTTGTAATTTTTAATTACAGTAGAGGCGTGCGCGGCCTCCTGAGTAAAAGCCAGCTACTGTCTGCCCTGCCAGAAGGTGGCCAGGGCACAGGCAGTAAACAAGGACCTCAGCCTTCCCGAACAAAGGAGCACGAGGAGTTTATCTGCAGGAGTTGCTTGGGTGAAGAAGTCCATCCCTACCCAGACATTAGCCTTTGGAGGACTGGCAGAGATGTGGTCAATCCCTCTCTTGAGAATTTCTGAGGGGCACACGGAGCCAGGACAAGCCTCGTTTCACAGCTTAATCAGTCCGAGGGATATGCACAACGATGCCTGCCTGGTAGTAGTTACATAAGGTGAAAGGAGTTTCAAATTTGAATGAAACTGTATTATTCAGCTGCTTTCATTCACTTTAAAGACATCCTACTCTATAGGTTATGCATGAATTTCTCCCATTTGCAGGAGTAAAGCACAGTAGCCAAAAGTCATCAATGTTTTATAAACTGTGACTAATCCCCAGCACAGTCTCTCTCTCTCTTTCTCTATTTTCCCTACTGTTCAGAATATTTTGTACTTGCTGATATTTAGCTGCTACTTTCCTGTGCTATTATTATTTTTTAAGTCACTCGAGACCATGGCATACTGTGGGGTTTAGGATTGATAGCGTCATTAGGGAAGCCTGCTCTTCCCAGCCTTTAGATTGCTTTGAAATATTTTGCTTGAAAATAGCAACGAATAAATCTGAAGCTCTGCCTTCTAGAAGCAGCAGCACAGTGCATTTCCAGGGTCCCCTTGGCTTTTTACCGAGCTGTTGCCGCCCCAAAATACTGGTGGGCTCATCAATGTTTAGCAAATGCTGGTAATGAATGTGGCCAGGGCAGACATAGCCAGTGTGTGTTTTTTTAATCATGCATCATTTAGCACAAAGATGACTCTTGGATGTTTTGGCAAATTAATTTGTATTGCACTTCAGAGAAGGGAGCGCGCAGCTGGGCTGGAGCTGCACTAGCTGCATCTGCTAATAAAGTGGCTGCTGCTGCAACCTCCTCGGAAGGCACATGTGGAACCACGGGCACAGGAAATTCTTCGCTTTTTCCCTCCAGGGTTTTGGTGGAAGCCACGTCAGTCCTTCTCTTGTGGCTCTAAGAGTTCCTGCTGTTCTACGTCAGCCACTTCGGTGCAACCATTTCCAAGAGACTTATCCTCTACAAATTGAAAATCGGTCACGATGCCGCCCTCTTGGAAATCTGATTAAATGCGAACTCCTGAATGTTGGCACAGTTCAAATATAACTCCTCCCCATCCCTCTTTTGCATTTGCTGTCTTGTGGAACTGTATTTGGAAGGTCTTAGGTGAGCTAGCTTTTTGCTAGGTGTTGATTTAAAGACACGTGGTCTGAAAGAAGACTGCATTTGAAAGAAGTTCCAAATGTAGTGACCCTTCTAAGAAAACGTCAGATGGGAAGTGGAGGGAGCGGGAGACATAGGCTATCGCACATATAAAGACACTCGAAATCTCCCTGCTCTTTGTCATTCTCATAGCCGCCACACTGGTGGTTGCTGTCACCTAAACCTCTTCGTCATTATGGCTCCTCTCCCACCACAACCGGCATGCACAAGCCACCAAATTTTTTCCTTTTTGTTCACTATTCTTTTTCTCTTTTTAAAAATCAGGAATATGTCTTTTTGATGCAAACCCCCTTTCCCTTGATTTTCTCCAGTTCTGCCTCTTAACTGTTGCCAGAGCTCTGCAGTGGGAATCGTCCTGGTTCCTCTGCTCAGAGGGCGGAGCAGTGGGAGAAGCCATGTGCGCAAGGCCAGAATTATTTTTAGCAAAAGAGAATGAAGGCTAGGAATATTCATATTTTCATAATATTTAAGGGTAATATTAATATTCTTGTCCTTGGAACACATGACCTTCTTCTAAAAACACATAAGAAAACCATATTGCTGTCTGCTTTCAGAGGAGCTGAGCGACACCAGAAGTCTTTGAGGCCTGGAGTTATTTTCAGGCGTCTTGCAATGATGAAATGTGTCCCCCGAGACCCTTAAGACTTGAGTTGGAGTGAATAAGAGACTAGGGAAGAATAAAGCCTTTTTATATCATTTAATACTGTCACTTAATACTAAAATATAATTTTTGTATTTTGATGGATGAATAGCATGACTATCTTTATATGTAAGAGTCTAACATTCAAAACAATGTAGATGTTCAGCCTGGGATTTTGGTTATTTGGTTGCTAAATAGTTTCAAGGGCTGAAGAGGCCTTGAAAAGGCTGGTGGGTGAATGCTTTGTGATTTGACCCCTTCCAATAGCCTTCGTGGTGGTGATGATCATGCTGCTGCTGAAGCTGACCTTGACGGTGGACAGTCTCTAAATACCTAATGTTTGTGGAGAGCTTAATTTGTGCAAAGTGTGTCCAAGAACTTTACATGTATTTATTCATTTACTCTTCAGACCCACCTCATTTGGTGGAGACTCCTGTTATTTCCACCGTTCAGGTCAGGACGCAGAGGCCCAGAGCAGTAATGTACCTGGTGGAGTGGGCTTGGTGCCAGGTCGCTTGTACTGGCCGAGCACAACCTGTGTCTCGCTATGCAGCCTTTAATAAATGGCCAAACAGACCTTACCCTGGAGCTGCCCTCGGTGGGCTCTCGGCCAGATTGCCACCTCTGCTCGACATTTGTCTCTATTAGAAACACAGATTGAAAAGTTGCCACTGGCTGCTGATGTCAGATGATGTGCCATCCAACTATACATTCATATATAAAGACAGAAGATAGAATCACAGCTTTTGGCCTATCTGTGGCAGACAGACTATGGCTCTAAGGGCACCTGTTTCTGTTTCTGAACAAGTTAAAGAAATGTCTATAGAATTATGGTTAGCAGTTTTCAAATCTGAGCATCTGCTCTTTTGTGGCCAGGACTATGCTAAGTAGATGTAATAGAAAATGTAAAAGAAACAGAAAACCGATTAGTTTTCTGTTTGACTGATTAGTTTTAGAGCTCCCTGAGGTTTTGTAGGGGATTCATGATGACATACCATCAATAAACAATGAATAGTGCCTGGGCACACTGAGCAAGGCTCAAGGAGTGCAGTTCCAAGAATGAGTATTAGAGGCCCTTGGTGTGGCATAGTGGAGACTGTGCCTGTCACCGGTGCTGCACATGGCTGCTTCAACACCTCCGTCATCCGCAAGCCCTGGGAAATATGAAAGGTTGTTCCATGCTTACCATCTTGTAAGCCTTGCAATACTGTACGATTATCAGCATTGAGTCAACCATTGGCCAGTAATATTTCTCCACATTGACTTTGGAGGCATATGTGTGCAGATAAGTGTTAGAATCAACACTGAATGGTATAATGTGACCCCTAGAAGTGTGTTTGACACTTGCTGGGAGGCTTGGTCCTTGTTCTTCATCAGTCCTGGAATGTCCGAGAATATGGCATAGCACAAATGCTAAACCATTCACTCATTTAGTGTCTAGTTAGAGGTCACTACTATGTGCCAGGTTCTCTGCTAGCTTTCTACTTCAAATTCTAGGAAGATGAAGCACAGAATTTAGTGTCAGGAAATCTCGGTTATAATTTTGCTCTCTCCTTAATTTATAGTGAGGCAGAATGATAGTCAATTTATCTATCTTGGCTTCAACTGCACATTTGTGAATGAGAAATTGGCTACATCTGTTGTTTATAAATTGTGCTCCATACAGTTCTGTGGTTTCTTTCTCAGGGTTGCCAGGGGCTATTCTAAAAAAGTGGTTCTCCACCAGGGCCAATTTATACCCATTTGCTGCGGGAGGACATTTTGATAATGTCTGGGGACTGTGTTCGATACTGGTTTTTTGGGTAGTGGCCATGGGTGTTGCCTACAGTGCACACGACAGCTCCCACAACAAAGAATTCTGTGGCCCAAATGCCACTGGTGTCCACACTGGGAGACCCTGCTGGGGAAGAGGTGTATGAGGCCAAGCTGTTGAGACTTCAGACCCCTAAGCCACTGACACGAAAGTACATCTGTTTGTATTTGGTGGGTGTAGCAGGCATGAATCTGACAGGCAATAAATAAATGTGCAAACTTTATTTTCTGTAATTGAGCTTAAATTGTATCTTAATTCCCCACTCTGGTTCTTAGTCAATTCGCAGTTCACCCTAAGGTATTTCAGTGTTCTGCTCTTTCCTTTCCTTTTCTGCAGCTCTGAATTTACCCCTGTTATTGGGGGAAAGTGGAGGTCCAGTCTACTGCCGCCCTTGTTTGCAGCCATGTGCCTGTCTGTGCTGGTCTTTCATCAGCCTGGGTTTTTTTTTTTTTTTTAATCTATGATTTAATTTGTTGAGAATAGTTTTAGGTTCACAGCAAAATTGAGGGTAAAGTACAGAGATTTCCCTTATATCCTCTGCCCACATACATGTATGACCTTCCCCATTATCAATCTTGCCGCCCAGAGTGGTAATTTGTTACAACTGATGAAACTATTAATACTTTACATGTAGCCTCACCTTAAGGCTCTCTGTTGGTATTGTACATTCTGTGGGTTTGGACAGATATGTAATTATATATGTGTGTTTATCATTTTGGTACCATACAGAGTATTTCCACTGTCCTAAAAATCCTCTGTGCTCTGCCTGTTCATTCCTTCCTGCAGCGCCTCCCCCACCCTCTGGCAAACACTGCTTTGCTTTGTTTTGTTTTGTTTTTACTGTCTCCGTACTTTTGTTTTTACTAGAATGTCACATAGCTGGAATCATATAGTATATAGCCTTTTCGCATTGGCTTTTTCTACTTAGTAATATGAATTTAAGTTTCTTGTCTTTTCATGGTTTGATAGTTCATTTCTTTTAGTGCTGAATAATATTTCATTGTCTGGATGTACCAGAGTTTATTTATCCACTTACTTAAAAGGATATGTTGGCTGCTTCCAAGTCCTTCCAAAATGAATAAAACTGTATAAACATCCATGTACAGGCTTCTGTGTAGATGCAAGTTTTCAACTCCAGTCATTAGTTTTTATTTTTGCTGCTCGTGTTCCCGACCTGCTGCAACCACCAGCTCCCGGGCTTCTTGGCATCGGTAACAGCATGCTCTAGTCACACCGTAATGACACCTCTGGCTCACTCCTTCAGCCACTTGTGTTCCTATTATGGAGTCACTGGAAATTTCTGAATTTGCCCTCTAACCCCTCTAAGTTGAGGAGCCTCAGGGTAGGGCTCTCTCAGGCCTTTCTCTCCCTACACCTGACTTTCCACTATTTCTGTTCAGAGTGTGGTTACATGCTGGAGAGGGGGGCTTCTCTGTGAGCCCCTCTCTCTCACTGCTAATGAGAAGTAGGGTATATTTCTCTCCAACTCTCAGGCTCCCAGTCTTATCTGGGTTTCCTTTGTGGAGACTCCCACCAGCAGCTTATTCGATTATTATTCCCTTCGCTGTCCTTTCTTCCTCCAAGCTGGTTGAAATTCATCTCTTTAGGAGTGGGAAATGGCTTCTATATTATCTGGCATTTTTTCTAGCCTTATTGTATGTAGTACAAAATTAATGCTCTTATTTTTATCAAAACTGCCATTTCAGTAAATGCTTTCTTTTTTCAAAATCCCTGCTCTTGAATAGAAAAACTTTGTCTTTTAAACTATTAATTCTGCCATAAATTTCAAAACCCTGAATATAAGAATTGACTTCTTTATAATCCAGCAGTGTCTGCCCCCCCCCCTCCATGATAGAATGCCAGTGAATAGTGGGCTTCAGGATTAGTAGTTCAACATACTTTCAAAATGTGATCTGCTGCTTTAAAAAAAGCAGGAAGAGACAAAGAATAAAAGGATGAAAAGAAGGAAGGAAAGATTGAAAAGCCCTTGGCTAGATGGTCTCTATTCTAGTTCTTTCATCATAAAGTGACCTGAAGGTGTGGGAAGCTCGAGTGTGTCGTCTACGTCTATTACTCTCCTCCCTCGATGTATCATTTCCTTCCCCACAGGGCCCACGGGAGGGGAGATCTCTGGAGTTTCCACAAGGAAGCAAGAAGATCCACACAGGATTTTTTTCTTTGAAATTCATTGTCAATAAGAAAGCAGGACTGGATAATTAGAAACATTTAACACACATTCAGCCAGATATAACTCATATTTATCACTCATCTGTCTGTCTATTTACCTACCTACCTATCTAATTTTCAGCATAGGTGATGATTTCTGCCATTTTTTTAGGAGAGTAAGATTTAACTATTTAATGTCAGGGCAAGGGTTTATTTGAGACATGTCATGGGTCATTCATTCACCTACAAAGTGTTATTGAGTGTACAATCCATGGATAAATCCCTTGACCCAGTCTAGCACAGAGAAGACTGGATTCTAGTCCTGCCTAGCTCATTAAGTTGTGGTTTGACTGAAATAAACCATTTACATGGATCTACTCATTCATACTAAAAATTGAGAGCTATTTCTATGGTTAGAAATATGTACCACCCCCACTAGCCACTACTGGTACAGCTTTCTTAGAATATAGTATGCACATGTAAGTAGTCCTCCATATAATGATTTAAACTGCCTATGATTAAATATTCAATCAATTCTATTTTATCTACATTATCTTATTGAGTAATCATTACCTGATAAAGTGCACAGCAAATAACAATTACCAATCTAATGAATCTAAGCCATTGGCAACCCAAGAACTAAAACCCAATTCAACTATAAATAAACTTCATGTATTTCAGATAAACTCTAAACTATAACACATAAAGTTTTATTCAAAGTAATCTAACAAATAAGACATTTCAGGTGAAAATGAAGTGAAACCAATTCTGTTCTCTCTTTTCTTTCCATTTAATCCCCTGAGTTTGGGCAAATTTAATCAATGGAGGGTCATGTTGAAAGCTAACACATTTATCTGGTGGGTTAGGTTTCTGATTAAAGAAGAAACATTGAACTTTAGATCAGGACAATATTCTGGAAAATTCAGCCATTCATTCATGTTGCATCTGCTATTGGAATAACTTAGTATAAATTCACTCACTTAAAAGAAGGTGAAGGTAATTAGATTTTCAAATCAAGCTTTGCTATTTGGTAGGAGCTAACATTGTAAATTAAGGGAGCTTTTGGAAGGGCACATGTATATGGGGGTTACTGTATGTCCCAGGGAAAAATTGCCTACCTACCATGGCTAACCCTCATGGCATGCTCCCAAAATGCATCCCTGGAGGCTCATCATCTATGTTAGTGAACATATTTCTACCTCTTCTTGAAAATGGACCATCCTGTTGTTGATGTTGAGTGCCAATTCTTTACACTCATATGTTCACATTTACCTTTGAATTAGAATTGCCGATATCTCTGTTATCAGCTGACTGCCTACTCATTTTCTCTAAAGCTCTGGTTTAATACTTTACTTATATTCTAGTCTCCAGCTGGAATATGTGCTCAAAAGTGCCCACACACACCCTTGCGTGTGAGAGGCAGACAGAGTGCAGGAGGATGTGATGTGGATCCTGGTAGGGATCCCGTCCCTATCCTTCTCATAGTCTGATAGATTGATTGTAATTCTGATCTCAGTGTTGGCCGTACACCGGGTGATTACAGAATTCTGAGGAAAGCATTCACTTACCCTTTCTTTCCTTGCCAAAGGATTTGATGAAGACATTGATGGACTCCAAAGCAGTTTCTATTGCTATTAATCAACATATGCTGAAATCTTAGCCTAGTATATTTTCTGCAAACATGAACAAGACAGGATTTTTGCCCTTTAAAAATTCACATGGCTTGAGAAGAATAAGTACATGAAAATAACTCTGCCACGTACCACTATATCTGAAATTTCATTTAGCTGACAGTGTTATGGTATTTCTGTTATTACAGATGCAATGTTGGCTCACGTTGCATCTAGATCTGTATCACCCAGCTTTTATGTAGGTGAGGAGTAGAAGACCTGGCCGTAAGATCACTTAGCTGCTTCTCTTTTACATATTTTGTCCTTAAGGAGATCTCTGAATGCCCCCATATTTAATGTGAACACAATCAAGAATCATCTTTTGAAGTAATAAAATATAATCTATAGAGAAATCTGACTTCAATTTTTCTTCTTCCTAAATGTTCATTTATTCAGAAAAAAAGCACAGTGGAGAGTTCATGGCTCATTTGAAGAATATCAGGATCTGTTTAATGAAGAGAGGCGGTTGGAGCTGCATATTTTCAGTTGTGGGAAAGGAAATTAATAAGAGATGGAGATAATCACAGTTTCTATGGAAGTCAGCTTGCAATACAGGTACGACTGCTTCCCACAGAGGTTTACACAGCAAGATACACTCCGCAGCTGATTGTCTTGTGCTTTTTCGCAGAGGCCTGTCACAATGTAATGTGACAAGGATGTATCAAAGCACCATCCACCCCTACAGGTCAAAATATTCTAATACCTTGTATTTATGTAGCACCTGGCCCCAGGGCCCTCACAGTGCCGACACACAACATTACTCCCTGATTACATTTCACCAGCCCCTGCAGCAACTTGGTGACCGCTGTGCAAATCCAGCCATAACTGCATGCGCCAAGTGAGGAAACAGAACAAGACGTGGAAATCCAGCTCCGAGTTTGAACTTTAAGTGCAATGCTGCATGATGAATTAAAGGTAAGGAAGTTAGACTAGACATCAGAAAGGGCTTTGTCTCCAGAGGAACATTAAATGTAAAATTAGGTTCAAGGATAGAGTGGTCATGGCTGATACTGTTTAAAAGATGGCTGGGAATTATGGATTATTATTAGGAAATAAAGTAAGAGACTGGTCATCAAGAGAAAGATCGTCTGACTCGTCGGTTCAGCTGGCTACCATTTGTTTCCTGTGTGTCAGAGGCTCATCAGTACGCAGTAAAAGAACGCTGCTTATTTAAATCTATGTCATGCCATGGCCCTATTTGTGGGGGAGATGTGTAACACAAGCAGGAGAAATTTGTGGCCAAGGGAGCCTCATACACACCCAAGCTATCTGGGAACTGGCATACCTCCCAGTCAGGCAATTTAACACATTTATTGGGGCTAATGGAGTATACCTTTATATCAAAGGGACGTGCATTCAGTCTTTCTCACCATATTTTATGGAAGTGAGTATCAATGTTTTCACTGGCTATGCTATAAAACTTATTCGGGCCTCAGAGTTCAGAAAAACTTGTGGCCTTGAATTCCACTTAACAGTAATGTCCCTGGTATATATGCTTATTTATACAAAACTAATGATGTTAATAATGCCCTCCCTCCCCCTTCTGGCCTCTTTCTGGTACATGGGCTAAGGGCGATGATCCCTGCTCTTCTGTCATGAGCTTGGCCTGACATTTACAGGATGAATGATAACCATCTTATTTTCATATGTGAGAAAACCCAATAAAACCCTCAAGAAAACAGGATGACAGTAACCAGAGGGGCGAGGGGAGGAAATTTCAGGGGAAAAAGGGAAGGGATTACAGGAACAAGTATAAAGGACACATGGACAAAAACTAAGGGGGTGGAAATGGGAGGGAGGTGGGGAGCACTGGGGGGGTGGACTGGGATGGGAGTAAAAGACAGAAAACTGTACTTGAATAACAATTAAAATAAAATTTAAAAAAACCCTCAAGAGCTAACTGTAGCTAGAACATGATTACCATATTGAATCACTTGTTCATACCTTGTCATCATTGTCAAAATGATGGAAAGGAAAAAATTAATAACTAGGGGTACAATGGCAAGTATAGGGACATTTCAGTTCCTTTCTTTCAAACTCAGAATTTAGGAAAGTGAAGTAGACCCAAGGCCATTCTGGACCTAGAGAACTCTGTGACTCTTGCTCTAGGCTCAAGCCCCTCCAGTCTTCTGGTTGCCTGACTCCCCTGAGGAAGAGGAGGGCCTTAAGATCTAAGGGAGCCTGCTCACTTACAACCCACTTTCCCCTTGTAGACCATACTCTAGATGCCTATGGCCTGAAAATTTCCTGTCACTTGGCCCCAAATCCACTCCCAGTGATTTCGTGTGCCTTTTTCCCAAACTTCTCTAAGTCTGAGGACAATGGATTCAGAGTTGTTTCAGAGATGGAGCTTGAATTTCTAGATTGCATGTCCCAGGTATTCTTGGGAGGTCCCTTCCCATGTGATGATGACTGGGAACAAGATGAGGGGGTTTCCTGTGAGCTGGGGGCCTCGATTTGTTCTCTTGCCCTGTACCCCGCAAATATTAGGTATGGGTCTGCATAGACACAAGCCAAACAACCTCAGTCACCACCCCCACTTTTACCAATATAACTCCACAGTAAATCTTAGGTTTCTGACTGCAGAAATAAACTTTTATTTTTTTGTTGAATTGCTACAAAGCACTGTCCTTCTTCCTTTCTGTTAAAACCCAGCTGTCAACCATCAGCTTACATCCTACTTTTTCAATCTTCTCAAATCCTAGTAGAAACAAAGAATGCCAAAGGCAGCAAACACACACTCAATCAAGAAAGTAATTCTGGAAACTGTGGTCTGCACAAATGGATGAGGCAATTAGGTAAGATGCCTATAGCCATGGTTTTAATGCTCTGGGTGAAATTATGTTGAGGGAATTTTTTTTGTAACTGATTGCCCTCTGGCTTGCTTTATTCCCTTCTTCGTGGAAATGATTTTCATATCCCTTATTTTTCATCAGTGATGTCTTTTCATGTTATGTGGCAAGGTGAGCCTGGCAAGGCCTGGTATCAGCAGGACTTTGAGCTGTTGTGCAATTAGATTGCTGGGAGTAATTTTAACAATGCTAGCTGCATCTGCTCTCTTCCCAATTTAACACCCCTCCTAGTCAATGGTTTATGCCTTTAGAAAGGGGAGGGGGAGGCAGGAAAAGAATATGAAATGGAAGACACCGGGAACTTCAGACAATGGAATATAAGTCAGTGAAGAGGTGAAAGGCACAGAAGGGAGATTTCAACAAAATTCGGTCTTTTATAAAATTTTAATATAGGAGAGCCTTGGAAAAAATGAATGCCTTCTTACGAATTGTATCATAGGTATTTTGAATAATTGCTTAGGGTGGTTTCCCCAAAGTGAGCTTAGATGGATCAGAGGATATCAGTATTTTAATACTCAATATATCTGTCAAATTATAACCTTCGCTCTAATCAGGAGTGTCTGAGGGTTCTTATTTAATTCCATTTTTGCCAGTATTAGCAATTACTTCTTTTTTTAATATTTAAAAATATTAATTTTTTTTGTTCAATCACCAAAGTGTTACTTTACTGTTTTAATTTTATTTTTGATTATTATATGGAAAAATATAGGGCAGTGTGTCCCCTCTTTTAAAATCATTTAATTAGATCTTTTGCCCATGTATGTATGTTAGAACCTTAGAAGTTTAGTTGGGTAAACCTTGCCTTTATATGTTAAGAGGCACATCTAGAGGATGCATGTAAAAAGCGCCTGGTGCATTGGGTTTTCAATTCAGTGAACTCTTTTTGTATATACACCCAGGCATGGTCTTTCCCTTTTCATTTTATTTTTTAAAGTTTCCTTTCTGATCTTATAGCTCATTCTAACTTATTTTAAAATCATCTAACAACTCTTTTTCACATAAGCACTGATATAAGACACATATAAGGTGATTTTCTCAGCAGAGGAGAAAGAAAATCAAAATGCTTTTTGCTCCTTTAAGAAATGCTATAAAGAGATCTGGTAGGAGAAAAGGAAGCTTACAACAAGAATTTTCCCTTGGTCCCCAGAGAAAGTAAAGTGAAATGGTCACTTCAGAGTCTCTATCTGCTATGGGAGTCCAGACTAAAGGCTTTCTCACTTAATTTTATGGACTTGATTATTTCTAAAGCATGCTCTTACATTAAAGGAGTAACATAGGTATATGAGGTCTGTCCAGGAAAAGTCCAGACATTGTTAATGTAATGAGGATGGTTTGCATGACATTGATGTAATCTGGTAACCAAGGGACTGGAATGCATGTGCATGAACAATGATGACCTCATTGTACTAGTCAGTGGGGATAGTGGACAACATTGAGTGAGCATGTGTACTGTTTGGCTCTTGCATTCAAAATGACTGAGTGTGTAGAGCAATAAATTTGCATCACATTTTGTGTTAAGCTTGAGCATTCCTTCATGGAAAATATTTAGATGGTTCAGAAGGCTTTTGGGAACAATGCAATGAGTGCAGCACAAATCAAAGTATGGCACAAATACTTCAAAGATGGTTGAGAATATATTGAAAGTGATCTACATTCTGGAAGGCCCATAACAAGCAAGATGCCTGAGAATGATGAACGTCTACAGGTTCAAATCAGCAAAGATAAGCGACTGTCACTGCAAGAACTAGAAGCTGATCTGGGTATTCCAAGATCTACTGTGTCTGAGATTTTGATGTGGGATCTTGATATGAAACATGTTGTGGCAAAACTCATTCTGCAGCTTCTGCTACCAGAGCAGAAGCAATACCGTGCTACAGTTGCAAACAACTTGATTCAAACTGCTACCAGTGAACCAGATCTCCTCAAGAACATCATAACTGAAGATGAATCATGGGTCTATGGTTATGATCTGGAAGTGAAAGACCAGTCATCCTAATGGAAGTTGCCTGGTTCTCCATGACCCTGAAGAAGGTGTGGCAAATTTGCAGCAAGATCAATACCATGTTAACTGTGTTTTTTGATTGGAAAATTGTTGTCCATAATGAGGCCAACCAATTAATAAGGAGTACTACCTCAAAGTTCTTCATTGACTGAGAGATGCAATATGATGGAAATGTCACAGCTATGGACAACTGGTGATTGGCAGTTTCCTCATGACACTGTGCCTACTCATGCATCAAGTCTCACACAGAGCTTTTTGGTGAAATATCAAATCACCCAGGAGATTCAGTCCCCATACAGCCCAGTTTTGGCACCCTGACACTTCTGGCTTTTCCCAAAACTAAAATCACCTTTGAAAGGGAAGAGATTTCAGACCATTGATGAGATTCAGGAAAGTACCATGTGGCAGCTGATGGCGACTGGGAGAACTGTGTAAGGTCCCAAGGTACCTACTTTGAAGGGGACTAAGGCATCATTGTCCTATGTGCAATGATTCTTATATCATGTATCTTCTTCAATAAATGTCTCTATTTTTCATATTATATGGATGGATACTTTCCAGACAGTCCTCGTATATCATGGGTGAAAGATGAAAAAAGAGTGGAATGTCCTGCTTTTCAAACTAAATCAAACTATCTTTTTTTGGATGGTACAAGAGGTTGCCTTTTTCATTCATTTATTCATTTGTTCTATTAGCATTTATTGAGCTCTGTGCTTAAGTCCTTAAGTTAGGTGCAAGGGGGATATAAAAACAAATCACTCTGGATCCTGCTTCATGAGACTGTGTGGTTGAATAGGAATAATGTGACATATTTTTAAATTGAAATAATCCAAGGTAGAAGTGATAAATGTCATGCAAGAAGTTCAGCTGAAGTGATGTGAATGTTTAGTGTGGGGAGAACATCCAAAAAATCCCGTGTTGACAGACTTTGGAACTGATGCCCAGTGTCCCATTTCCACTTGCCGGTGCAGCTGGAGGAGCTACACTGCAAATAGCAGAACTTCCTGGGTGTGAAATTCAGGACTGCAGTCCACCAGGGAAGCCCTCCATGGTTAAAGTGGCTGATTGCTGGTTTGTGCTGTCCAGCACACTTTTCTTCTGCTTTCCACTTGGGATATTACTTCTTTCCCATTTAGTATAATCTGGTGGCACTGAATTAGGGGTCCTCTTAACTAAACTTGGCACATGAAGGAAACTATGCTAAAACTCTAGTCTTACTCCAGAATTTGAATTAAGAGTAAAGTGACAGAGTTTATCCTCAATGAATTTTTCTATAGTTCTTGTTTCTTACCTTGGTTTCTGATCACTTATGCATTCATTTCTTTAACCTCCCTGAGGTTATTGTTCAAAACTCTCATAGGTTACCTAGAGTTGGGTTTTGGTGCTATGCAGAATCTCTGTCGTTTCCTGTCCCAAACCTATTCTTCTACCCTCTGTACCCTGCTGTCTGTATAAGAGACTGTCATGAATGAACTACTTCAGCAGGCATCTTTTCCCCTCTAGTTTCTGTTTGGGAGAGTTCCGAAAGGAGACCAGAGAAAGGAAAAGAGTGAGAACGTATCTCCTGGTCTCTTCCTGTGACATTAACTCTGGACTAACGTTGGGATCTGACTCTAAGGAATGAAAAATTGCTAATTAAACATACAACACTGTCATGTTTCTTATGCTAAATAAGGGGATTGGCGGAGGAGTGAGAACTTGAGAAGATGAATGGTATCATATACGAAAAAAGCTGAGAAATTTTTTACTTCTAGATTCCTCTGTACCCCTCTTGAATGTAAAGGGAGCCTGTCCCCACTCTTTCTTGTCTAAGGGAAGTAGCCTTACTCTGCTTGAAGCTTTTTCAATGACTGGAGTTGAGACAGCATTTTAGTTGCCTCAGAGGTTGATGTCTCTCCCCCAGAGCACCCACCCCCAGCACACTGAAGAGACATTACCCATGACTGCTTAAGAAACAAAAGCCTATATATACCTGCAAAAGTAAATGGCCTTATAAAATGAGTTTGGAAGTGTTCTCTTTTCTCAGAAATATCTAGAAAAAATTAAGGAGTGTTGGTGTTAATTCATTTTTAAATGTTTGGTAGAATTTACCAATGAAGCCATCTGGTCCTGGGTTTTTCTTTGTTGGGAGTTTTTTGAATATTGAGTCAATTTCATTTGTTATTGGTCTGTTTGTATTTATTCATAATTAAGTTTTGGTAGGTTGTGTTTTTCTAGGAATTAATCCATTTATACTAGTTTATCCAGCTTGTTGGAGTATAATTGTTCATAGCAGTGTCAGCATTATGCTAATATCAAAGGCAGACAAAGATAGTATAAGAAAATAAAACTACAGACAATATCCCTGATGAACATAGATTCAGAAATCCTCAACAAAAGACTAGCAAACCCAATTCAACAACACATTAAAAGGATCATACATCATGACCAAGTGGGATTTAATCCTGAGATGCAAGTAGGTTCAAGATATGCAAATTAATTAATGTGATGCACCACATTAACAGAAAATATATTTTCTTTTTTAAAAAGATTTTATTTATTTACTTTTAGAGAGAGGGGAAGGGAGGGAGAAAGAGAG
>PVKM010030175.1:0-17402 GCA_004027735.1 Carollia perspicillata | reverse complement strand
CCCACCAACAGTGAACTAGGGTCCCCTTTTCTCCACAACCTCTCCAACACTTGTTGTTTGTTGCTTTGTTTATGATGGCCATTCTTACCGGTGTCAAGTGGTATCTCATTGTGGTTTTAATTTGCATTTCTCTGATGGCTAGCGATATTGAGCATCTTTTCATGTGTCTCTGAATCCTCTGTATGTCCTCCTTGGAGAAGCATCTGTTCAAGTGCTTTGCACATTTTTTAATTGGGTTGTTTGTCTTAGAGCGGATTCATGTAAGTTCTTTATATATTTTGGAGATTAAACCCTTGTCTGAGGTATCATTGGAAAATATGTTTTCCCATACAGTTGGGTCTCTTTTTATTTTAATGCTGTTTTCTTTAGCTGTGCAGAAGCTTTTTATTTTGATGAGACCCCATTTGTTTATTCTTTCCTTTATGTCCCTTGCTCTAGGGGACATATCAGTAAAAATGTTGCTGCGTGAAATATCTGAGATTTTCCTGCCTATGTTCTCCTCTAGGACTTTAATGGTGTTCTGGCTTATATCTAAGTCTTTTATCCACCTTGAATTTATTTTTGTGTATGGTGTAAGTTGGTGCTCGAGTTTCATTTTTTTGCACATAGCTGTCTAGTTCTCCCAATACCATTTGTTGAAGAGACTATCTTTACTCCATTTTATGTTGCTGCCCCCTTTATTGAATATTAATTGACCATAGAGACTTGGGTTTATTTCTGGGTTCTCTATTCTGTTCCACTGGTCCATGTGTCTGTTTATGCCAGTACCAGGCTGTTTTGATTACAGTGGCCTTGTAATACAGTTTGGTATCAGGTATTGTGATCCCTCCTACTTTGCTCTTCTTTTTCAAAAGTGCAGCAGCTATTCAGGGTCATTTATGGTTCCATATAAATTTTTGAAGTGTTTGTTCTATGTTTGTGAAATGCCATTGGTACTTTGATAGGTATTGCATTGAATCTGTAAATTGCTTTGGGTAGTATGGACCTTTTGATGATGTTAATTCTTCCAATCCATGAACACGGTATATGTTTCCATTTGTTTGTGTCTTCCTTGATTTCTTTCTTCAGTATTGTGTGATTTTCTGCATACTGGTCTTTCACCTCTTTGGTTAGGTTTATTCCTAGGTATTTTATTTTTCTTTTTGTTATATCGAATGGGATTTTTTTTCTTGATTTCTGCTTCTGCTGTTTCATTATTGGCATACAAAAATGCCTTTGATTTCTGGATAGTGACTTTGTATCTGCCGAATTCATTTATAAGGTCTAGCAGTTTTGGGGTGGAGTCTATAGGATTTTCTATGTACTCTATCATGTCATCTGCAAACAATGACAGTTTTGTTTCCTCCTTTCCAATTTGGATGCCTTTTATTTCCTTTTCTTGTCTAATTGCTGTGGCTAGGACTTCCAATACTATACTGACTAGAAGTGGTGAAAGTGGACAACCTTGTCTTGTTCCTTATCTTAGTGGAAAAGCTTTTAGTTTTTGTCCACTGAGTATGAGGTTGGCTGTAGGTCTCTCATATATGGCCTTTATTATGTTGAGGAATGCTCCCTCTATTCCCACTTTGCTGAGTGTTTTTATCATAAATGGATGCTGTACCTTATCAAATGCTTTTTCTGCATCTATTGATATTATCATGTGATTTTTGTCTTTGCTTTTGTTTATGTGATGTATTACATTTACTGATTTGTGAATGTTGAACCATCCTTGCATCCTGGGATGAATCCCACTTGGTCAAGGTGTATGATCTTTTTAATGTACTGTTGGATGCAGTTTGCCAATATTTTGTTGAGGATTTTAGTGTCTATATTCATCAGGGATATTGGCCTGAAGTTTTCTTTCTTTGTTGTGTCTTTTTCTGGTTTTGAGATTAGGATGATGTTGGCTTCATAAAAAGAGTTTGGGAGTCTTCCATCATTTTGAATTTTTTCAAATAGTCTGTGAAGGATAAGAGTTAGCTCTTCCTTAAATGTTTTGTATAATTCTCCTGTGAAACCATCCAGTCCAGGGCTTTTGTGTGTTGGGAGTTTTTCAATTACTGCTTCAATTTCATCTGCTGTTATTGGTATGCTCAGGCTTTCTGCTTCTTCATTCAGTTTTGGAAGATTATATCTTTCTAGAAATTTGTCCATTTCATCTACGTTTTCAAATTTCCTGGCATACAGTTCTTCATAGTAATTTCTTGCAATCCTTTGTATTTCTGTGATGTCAGTTGTAATCTCTCCTCTTTCATTTCTGATTGTGTTTATTTGGGTCCTCTCTGTTTTTTTTCTTGATGAGCCTGCTTAAAGGCTTGTCAGTTTTATTTATCTTTTCAAAGAACAAGCTCCCAGATTCACTGATCCTTAGAATTGTGCTTTTAGTCTCTATGTCATTTAATTCTGCTCCAATCTTGGTTATTTCCTTCCTTCTACTAGCTCTGGGCTCTCTTTGTTGTTGTTCCTTGAGTTCTTATAGGCATAGGGTTAGGTTGTTTGTTTGAAATGTGTCAATCTTTTTTAGGTAGGCCTGTATTGCTATGAACTTCCCTCTCAGGACTGCCTTTGCTGTGTCCCATAAGTTTTGGGTTGTCGTGAGTTCATTTTCATTTGTTTCCACAAACTTTTTTTATTTCTTCTCTAATTTCATTCTTGACCCATTCATTGTTTAATAACATGCTATTCAATCTCCATGATTTTGAGTGTTTGGTTTTTTTCCCCTTGGGGTTAGTTTCTAGCTTCAATCCCTTGTTGTTGGAGAAAATGCTTAGTATGTTTTCAATTTTCTGGAATTTGTTGAGGCTTGTTTTGTGTCCTATCATGTGGTCTATCTTTGACAATGTTCCATGTGCATTTCAGAAGAATGTGTAGTTAGCTTCTTTGGGATGAAGGGCTCTCTATATATCAGTTAAGTCCATTTCATCTAGGGCTTTGTTCAATGCCACAATATCTTTGTTGATATTTTGTTTGGAAGATCTTTCCATCTTTGAGAGTGGGGTGTTAAAATCCCCTACGATAATTGTGTTGCTGTCAATATCTTTCTTGAAGTCCTCTAAGATTTTCTTTATGTATTTGGGTGCTCCTATGTTGGGTGCATATATATTTACAATGTTTATGTCTTCTTGGTGAAGTCTTCCCTTGAGTATTGAGTATTATGAAGTGACCTTCTGGGTCTCTCTTTATGGCTCTTTTTTTGAAGTCTATTTTGTCTGATATGAGTATTGCTACCCTGGCTTTTTTTCCCTGTCCATTCGCTTGGAAAATTTGTTTCCAGCCCTTCACTTGCAGTCTGTGTATGTCTTTTGTCCTCAGGTGGATCTCTTGTAGGCAGCATATGTGTGGGTCATGCTTTCTTATCCATTCACCTATTCTGTGTCTTTTCATTGGAACATTTAATCCATTTACATTTAAGGTTATTATGGATAGGTAGTTATTCGTTGTCATTTTTGTACCTATGTTCCTGTCTGTCTCTTTCTTTTCCTTCCTTTCCTTAGAGCAGTCCCTTTAGCATCTCTTGCAGCACTGGATTGGTGGATGCATGTTCTTTTAGACTTCTTTTGTCTTGGAAGCTCTTTATTTTGTCTTCTATCTTGATTGAGAGCCTTGCTGGGTAAAGTAGCCTTGGTTGTAGTCCTTTGGTTCTCATTATTTGGAGTATTTCTTTCCATTTTCTTCTGTTTTGGAGCGTTTCCATTGAGACATCAGTTGCTAACCATATAAGGGCTCCCTTGTATGTTATTTCCTTTTTCTCCCTTGCTGCCTTTAAGATTCTCTCTTTGTCTTGGAATTTTGCCATTTTTATTATGATGTGTCTTGGAGTAGGCCTCTTTGGGTTTCTCTTGATTGGGACTCTCTGTGTTTCTGGGATTTGCATGAGTTTTTCTCTCGTCAAATTAGGGAAGTTTTCCATCATTACTTTCTCAAATAGGTTTTCTATCTCTTGCTCTTCTTCTTCTCCTTCTGGTATCCCTCTTATTCAGATATTATTACATTTCATATCATCTTGTATTTCTCTTATTCCCTCTTCATTCTTTCTGGGCCTCTTTTCCTTTTCCTGCTCTTTCTGGGTGTTTTTTTCTACTTTGTCCTCCAGCTCACTGATCCAATCTTCTGCTTCATCTATCCTGCTTGTGATTCCTTCTACTGTGTCCTTTAGTTCATATATTGTATTCTTCATTTCCTTTTGGCTGTTGTTAATAGTTTTTATTTCCTTTTTCATGTTGATATAGTTTGCAGTAGTTTCCCTGTAGTTTCTGGTAATTTGTTGTGAACTCATGGAGGTTCCTGATAACTATTGCTTTGAACTCAATATCTGATACTTGAGTTGCCTCTATTTCATTTAGCATTCTTTCTAAGGTTTCCTTCTTTCCTTTCATTTGGGGATTGTTTCTTTGTCTTCCCATTGTTTTTGAGACTCTTCTTGTTAGCCTCAGCTTCTTAAATTGATCTGTTCTGACTCCCTGGGTTTATGGTGTGAGCTTCTGTGGTAGAATACCTATGAGATTCAGTGGTGCAGTCTCCTTTGGGTATCCTGCTGTTCACTGCTTCCACCTACTCCTTTTTTGTGATCAGTTGGAGGGGTAAGGCAAAATGGTTTAAGACAGCAAGAGAGTATTCTATGCTATTTACAGTAGCAGCTGATAAAGAAGAGATAGGAGATCCTTTGGCTATGTATACTGTTAAATGTGATATTCCACCCAACTAGCCACTTTTTAGAAAGGGTGGAATGAAGATAAAACTCTTGTTGGGGAGGGAAGGATTGTGAGTTGGATCCAGAAAGCAGTGAGGTTGTGGGAGGTCAGATTCTGAGGTAAGGTGAGAATAAAGGATAGTAAATAAGTGTAGTGTGAGAGAATAGAGTTAACCACTACAGTAATAGAGTTCAGGAAACCGTGAAGTGGGCTAAAATCTGGGAGGGGTGTTGTATAGTATTTACAATAATATGGAACAGCTATTATTTACAATAATATCAGAGCAACAATCATATTACAGAATCTATGAGATCTAGATACCAAGAATAGGGAGTATTGGACCTTCAGTAGTGTGCTAATGGAACACAGGTGAATTGAAGGACAGTAAATTAGCAATACACTATGACTGAGAGAACAGGGGAAACCTGTCAAATGATACAATATGACCAGCCAAGCAAAGAAGACTAAACAGAAAGAAGAGGAATACAAAAATATTATTCAAATAAAAGATGTAAGAATTATGTAAAAATAATAACGCAAATATGCAATATCTTGCAGGTTCTCTGTAATAGCAAAGTGAAATTTGTCTCTCTGTCTCAGCTGTTTGGATGCCCCCTTTTTGGGTCGAACTCTGGTCTTTTCACAGTTCATGGTTTTTTGCATCTTTTGTGGGTATTTCAAAAAAGAAAAAGCAGACTAAGGAAGGTAGAAGAAATAAAATTGGAAACAAAGGAAGAAGGAATAAAACAAGAAAGAAGAGAAGCAAAAGGCATTGAGAGATAAAAAATAAAAATTAAAAAATTAATTTAAAAAATCAAACAAAATCTCACACACACACAAAAAATAAAAAACACCTCTTGCTGGTTTCAAACAGGTCAACTGTTTGATCTGTTCTTACTGGCTGCAGCAGGTGGAGGGGAGGGTTTACAGATGTGGTCTCTGGGTCTCCGGGTCTCAGGAGGCATGTGCTTTCACTCTGGGCTTACTAGGTACAGGCTCCAGGTCTCCCAAGTTGTGCACGCTCTCTCTGGGTCTGGGTGTGATCCCTGGGTGCTCCACAAAGGTCTCTCTCCCCGGGTTGTGGGTGCACGCTCGCCCTTCAGGGCCGCCTTTGGTGGCATGGGTTCGGGTGCACAATTTTTCCAGGGCTATGCATGGGTGCTCACAGCCCCCCTGTTTGCCACTCAGTCCTTACTCCCCTCTCTGTGACTTCAAGCAACCGGGTGTCTCCTAGTGCTGCTCAAACCCTGCCTGGCTGGGGAGGGAGCACAGACCCAGTCCTCTCCCAAGAGCCCTGTGGCTGGCCCAGCGGGACCCAAGCCGGGGCTGCAGCCTTCCTCATCCCTGCGCTGATCTCTGAGCCCTTATTGTCCCAAAGTAGTCTCCTTACCATCTGGTTTTTCAATGTCCGCTACAATTTTTGATCTCCTATTTTCATATATGCTGTGGTACTGTTGGCTGTCTGCTCTGTTCCTCCGTAGATTGGCCAGGTTTCTCTCCCATGGGTAGGGAGAACTGGAATCTGCTCCCTCTTACCTAGCCACCATCTTCTCTCTGAAAAATGTTTGATATTTTGATGGAAAAATTGTTGAGAATACAGTTCTGAATGACATAAGTAACGAACTTGACCTAACAAACATCTATGGTATGCTAGATTTAACAGCTAAGAACATGCATTCATTTTAAGTGAGCATGACTCTTCACAGAAATAGACCATATAGTGAGCTAAAAAATGTTTTAGCAAACTTTTAAAGATTGGATTCTTACAGATGATATCCTGTGGAATTAAATTAAAAACCAATAGCAATAACATCTAGGAATGCTGCAGGTATTTAGGCATTAAACATATTTTTTTAGGTAACCAATAGTTTATAGAAAAAATTGTAAGCAAAATTAGGAAATACTTTGCATTTAATAATAATTACAATTCACCATTTCAAAACTTATGTGATGTAATACTTTGAGTGAAATATATAGTTTCTTAGTAGAAAAGATAAAATAATCTTAAAATAAATTATCTAAACTTTTACTTAAGATAACAAATAGAGAAATGAATATTGAATGAAATGAAGTAAAAGAAGGGAAATAACAGATACAAAAACAGAAATTAGTGAAATAGAAAACAGATGATTAACAGAAAAATGAACAAAACCAAATGTGATTTCTTTGAAACTATTAATGAGATTAATAGATTAAGAAACTCCCAGCAAAACTGTTCATTAAAAAGGAGATAAATATATTTATAGTTGATAAAAGGGACATCAGTATATATGCTCCAGATATTAATAGTGACAGAATATTATGAATGGCATTATTTCAATAAAATCAGTTATTTAGATAAAGTAAATTCCAAAAATATATAATATACCAACACTGGCAGGATGAAATAGAAAATCAGAAGTGCATTTATTAAATGTAATAAATATATTAAATAAATTAAATTTATAATAAAAAAATTTTTACATTCTTTTTGTTGTTGTTCAAGTACAGTTGTCTCCATTTTCTACCCACCACTCACCCCCTCCCTCATCATCCCCACTTCCCACCCTTGACCCTACCCATCTTTGGCTTTGTCCTTTATACATGTTCCTGACAACCCTTCCCCCTTTTCCCACGTTATCCCCTCCCACCTCCCCTCTGGTTACTGTCAGTTTGTTCTTCATTTCAATGTCTTTGGTTGTATTTTGCTTGCCTGTTTGTTCTATTGATTAAGTTCCACTTATAGGTGAGATCATCTAGTATGTGTCTTTCATCGCCTGGCTTATTTCACTTATCATAATGCTCTCCAGTTCCATCCATGTTGTTGCAAAGGATAGGAGCTCCTTCTTTCTTTCTGCTGCATAGAATTCCATTGTGTATATGTACCCTAGTTTTTTGAGCCACTCATTTACTGATGGGCACCTAGGTTGCTTCCAACACTTGGCTATTGTAAATTGCACTGCTATGAACATTGGGGTGCATAGATTCTTTTGAATTGGTGTCTTAGGGTTCTTAGAGTATAATCCTAGCAGTGGAATTTCTGGGTCAAAAGGCAGTTTTATTTTTAGTTTTCTGAGGAAATTCCAGACTGTTTTTAAAAAATTTTTTCCATGAAGAAAACTCCAAGCTCAGATGATTTTCTGGTGAAATTTATCAAATATTTATTGTAAAAAATAAATCATTATTACAGAAACTAGTGTAAAATGTTCAGAAAGTAGAGAAGGCAACACATTTCTAATTCATTCTACGAGGCTAGCATACCCCTGATACCAAAATCTGACAAAAAAAAAAACAACGCCATTCTCTCCCCTGCCAAGAACCCTTCAATCTGTTAGCAGGGTCTATAGAAAATCTATAGCTATTAATATTCTTAATAGTAAAAGACGATATTTTCACTCTGAGATTGGAGAAAGGCAAGGCTTCCTACTTCCACCACTCCTATTTAATATGTACTTGCAATAAGATGAGACAAAGCAGTTAAAGGAATAAAAATTGGGAAGGAAAAAGCAAAATGGTCTGTATTTGCACACTGTGTGAAAGTATGTATATGTGATAGCCCACATATATGTGTAAGATCATAAATAATCTACATAGCAAACTAGCAACACATGCATAGTCCATAAGTCAAAGTTGCAAGATGCAAGGCCAATACACAAATATCATTTGTAGTTTTGCATATTTGTAGCAAACAATTACAGTAAAATTTACAAGTGCAATTTAAAGTAGTAAAAAGACAAAATACTTATGAATAAATGTAACAAAATATGTTCAAGGACTCTGCGCAAGCACCAAAGAGAATATAACACTGCTGAGAGAACTCACGGAAGGTTAAATGAATGGAGAGATGTTCATGTTAAAACGTCAGTTCTCCCAAAATCGATCTACAGATTCAATGCAATGAAAAAAAATCTCTGTTTTATAGAAATAGCTTGGTTGATTCTAAAGTGGATATGGAGCCAAGCAAGAATAGCCAATACAGTCCTAAAAAAGAAGAATGCATTTGGAGGACTTACAGTACTTACCTGAAGACTTACTCTAAAGCTACAGTAATCAGAACATATTCTCCCTCTTTACCTTCATATTATGAAAATTTCAACATGTACAAATGGACTGAATAGCATAACAGTGTAATGGGGAGGATCCCACCTCCCAGTTTGAACAATTATCCACTACGGCAACTATTGGTTTGTCTGCACACTCTTAGTTTAACCTCAAGTGATTATTTCTTCTTAATTAATTAAACTGAATTAATTTATTTATTTATATGTTTATTTATTTATTTATATTGTTGTTCAAGTACAGTTGTCTGCATTTTACCTCCGCCACTCCCCCCATGCCAGCCATGCCCACCTCCCTCCCCTTATCTCACTCCCCCTTGATTTTGTCCATGTGTCCTTTATAGTTGTATCTGAGAACCCTTCCTTATTTTCTCCCCATTATCCCCTCCCACCTCCCTGCTGGTTACTGTCAGTTTGTTCTTTATTTCAATGTCTCTGGTTGTATTTTGCTTGCTTGCTTGTTTTGTTGATTAGGTTCCACTTAAAGGTGAGATCATATAGTATTTGTCTTTCACTGCCTGGCTTATTTCACTTAGCACAATGCTCTCCAGTTTCATCCATGCTGTTGCAAAGGGTAGGAGCTCCATTCTTTCTGCCATGTAGTATTCCATCCTGTAAATGTACCATAGTTTTTTGATCCACTCATTTACTGATGGGCACTTAAGTTGCTTCCAGCACTTGGCTATTATGAATTGTGCTGCTATGAACATTGTATCTTACATCTAAATGGAGAAATTTCTTCTCGTTATATATTGGTTACTCTTTAAAATATAGCTCATATAAGAAAGTCAGAATCAGTTACCTATTTTTCACTTTATCGGTTTTTAAAAATAAAGATTTGGTATTCTAGGATGCTCCAGAGATGACCAATTTTTGTTTAAGCCTTATGATGGATGCCTGTATTTAAACATCTTTAATGTCTTTCAATACATTTAAGATATAATGTTTATTGATGCTCAATTTTTCTATGTCTGGCAAAGGAGCGCTTATTCAAATGGGTTCCTGAGGCAGGTTGATAGCTTTCTTGCTTATGCTGAAATAAGTATAGGGGTGAGCAAAAGTAGGTTTACAGTTGTTTGTATGGAAAAATACATGCAGGTTGTTATTATTACTATAGCTTTATTAATTCCGTGTTTCACATACTCACAACTGTAAACCTAATACCCACCCCTCTATTTCCTGCCCCAGATCTGGAATTAGCAATTTCTTAAAGAATCTCCTTTTCCTTTTTTGTAGGAAATGGTATTGGGAGAGAAAACTCTGAGAACAAGGGGTGCCCAATGCCACTGGATTGGTCCCAGAGAAAATGTGTGTGAGTGAGTGTTGTCCTGACATTTGTGGTTTACTTGTCTTCCCTCCCTGCTAGATTGTAAGGGCAGACTCTATGGCTTCTCCTCCCTTGTTCCTAGTATAATTTTATAGTGTTTTGTAAAATTTTGTTCAGTGAGGGAACAGGAGAATAATGACCAAGAAAGACTTCCCGAAGAGGCTCACGTTTTATAAAGAATGGCAATGGAAGTTTGGTGTGTGAGTGTGTGTGTGTGTGTGAGTATTACTGGGAGAGTGGTAGTGGACACTGTTCAAAGGGTTGAGTAGACTCCTATAAATGTAAATTGGGGTGTTTTAGAATGGATATGAATTTTTCTCTAGATAGAAATACTTTGAAACTTGACATTAATAATAAATGAAGACCTTGCCATTTTTATATATTTCCTAGAGAGAATGTCTTGGGTAGAAAGAACTTATCTGGGTTGCTTAATGGATGAAACTCCAATCAATTCTTGCAGTTGAGGTACCCATTATTGTCTTGTGCTGAGCAGTGAATCACATTATTCCACAGATGTTCTCGCCTGGCTGTGCTGAAAATGGGGGGTTGCTGGACTGAGGATTTACTGTTTTGATGGCTACCTCTGCAACTTGAGAACATCTGTGTGATTCACAATTTGAGGCAGTGCGAGCCCTGGCAGTAGCCTCACCCACAGTTTTCTATGGGAAATAAATACATTGTATATCTTATTTAGAACACTGTGCAAGCATTGCTTCAAGACAAAACCCACAGCTCTTCCATATTCCTACCACATTTCCCCACCCCCAGAAACTCCTATGAAGCAGTTCTGTAGCTGCTACTGTTGGGTGATAACTATAATTACGTAGAAAAACAGGATGTTAATGACAACACAAAAGGAAAGTGCACTTGTATGTTCTGTGGTCTATACCATGTAATTTCATGTGAAATAATAACAATACCACTATTTGAGCAGACTTAGACTTACTGGGTTCCAGCATTATTTCAAGTAGTTTCCATATATTAACACCTCACCCCATAGCTATTATTATCTCTACCATACAAAAGAAACAGAAACTAATAGGTAAAATAAATTGCCTTCCTCAGGTTCTATACTTTTCAACTACTGTGTTGGATTGCTTTTCAAAATGTTACATAACCTTCTTGGCCACTTAAGATAACTTTTTGATGTAGATATTGTTATTCCCAGGTTAATGGATTGTTAACTGAGGCTGAGGGAGACTAAATAACTCAGTTACCTCCACACTATTGGACCTAAGGTTGCCTGAGTCAAAAGCCTGTGCTCTCCCTTTTAGGAAGAAGTAAACAGAATAATTAGCTTATCAACCATGTATCATTTGTCTCCCTAGTTTGTATTTTATGTGTAACAAAATATTAAAATGTTGTAGAGAACTATAAAACATATAGTTGTGTATTCCATTTTACTTAGCAACGTGATTCATTAAAGAGGTTAGTAGAAGCAAGAGCTTGGATTTCAGTGGTTTGTTTTCACACAGGTCAAGGTTGCCAGTGTGAGACTATTTCACATTGCTTACCATTTGTTTCTGAAGTAAACAAATTATACAGTTGTATACCTTTTGTGCAATATTTAGTTTTTTTGCTAGCAAATTAGTTAAGAAATTTGATCTAGAAGAAAATGGTAGTGGTGAAATAGTTTATCTTGATACAAAGAGAAAACAAAACTGCTCCTGGCATGATGTCCCAGAGACGCATATCCTACAACTACCCCAATGGAATGCCCACTGTTGGAAATAAACTCAAATGGGAAAAGCCTGGAACCAGTTGAAGCTATATAACCACATTAGATACCATGGAAGTCAGATTTGAAGGGTTATTTACAGGTATTAACACTTTGTGGCTTTTGCCAAATGCATCTCCAGTAAGGAGAGCCAGTCCTCCAGAACATTCATAACATGTCAATTGGTCTATCGTTCATTTATTGATATGCTTCCATGTGATTTGTTTTACTGTGTGAAATACAATGTTGGCTGTATTTATATTTAAAATCTGCAGCTTTGTTTTTTTGGCCTTATTGTATTCCTTTTTTTCTCTTTCAAACATAGTCTTCGATATGAACTAATAGGGAGGGAAACTTACAGAAACAACTTTCTCTTCTAGGTATTTTTCATAGTAAACAAAACAGAGACATGTTTAAAAACCTATAATATAAAAAGTGCTACTGAATTGCATTTTAAGAAGATTCTTGCTATTTCATAAATGTTTATAATAAATACAATCTGTAAAATATGAAATGATTTTAGGATCCTAACGAGAGTCACCCAGTCCCTGAGAACGAAAGAATGAGTCAAAGCCCAGGAAGAGGGAGCGAAGCAGTGCAGAGTGAGAGTGTGGAGACTCCCAGGTGACCGGAGGCCAGCTCCCTGACCTTCCTCTGCCCCCACTGCTGCAGCCCCTGGTGGGGGGAGGAAAACTGACACTAGCTGTTTATCATGCTTACAGACTAGAATGGGAAACGAAAACCATTCCTACCTCTCAGGATGCGAGGAAAGTAGAAGAAAGGATTAAATCAATGGAAGATGTTATCTCAGTGGTAGAAGGAATTCTAATCAAATTGAAGTCTTGAAAAAAAACACCGCCTATTTCAAAAGACTGATAGAGACATGTATCTGATGAGTCAACCTGGTCTTTTCAAGGCCCTACCCAAGCCACTCTTGTACTTATGCTGATGATTAGAAGGATAAACAGCCCATGAGAGCTTGCTATCTACCAAATTCATTCATACTGTCTTAAAAATCACTTTCTGAGTCTACAGATAATTCTTATATCAAATAAGTTGATTCAAGAATGTAAAAGTTGGTAGGATTGGACTAGAGTCAAATCCACCACATTCATCAAAATTTTACCAGACTGTGTCCAGCTTGTGGTGGGATCTAAGAGATACCTAGAAACATGTGGCAAAATCACTCCTCTCAAGGAACCGACAGCCCGGTGTGCTGGCAAGAGGCAAATACAAACAAAAAAGACAATATAATTCATTGAAAGGCAGTGAGGAGGAATGGAGTGGTTCTGAAGGCAGAGAGACTTCATTTGCCTGTGACTTACTTTGGGCTACTTATTTAACCAGAACCTGAGTTTTCATTTCTGTAGGGTGAAAATAAGATCACCAACTTTATGTTTGAAATGATAAACACCAGCATCCTGAGAGAGAGCCTGGACACACCAGGCATTTAATACATGAGTGCTGTGATGATAATGGTAATGATGATATAATAATGTTCCCACGTGAGAGGCAGAAAATAACTAAATTAATAGAAATACCTGTATAGGCTGGCGTGTTTGAAGAACGTGCCTTAGAGTTCAGAGATCAGAATTAAGTGGGCCCTGAAGTATCACCAAAGGTGAGTAAGGCAAAAAATGTGGCGTGTTTAAGTGTAGCTAAGGGAACCATCCTAAGGCTGTCAGAGTTGCAGGCAGTGTGTACTTTGGCCTTGGGGACAAGTGATGATACTTAAATTAACACATTTGTCCACATTCTCAGAATGACTCAGCCATGAGCCTCAGTGCTTATGATTACTGTGGAATTGGTGCCAGCTTTGCTTCATCAAGAATGCCAGATATAATGTAATTTTAATGACTTTCATTGTGTTCGAGGCTTCCTTGCTAAGATCCAGCATCTCATTGCACATTTGCACTGACCTGAGTATACTAATGAAGATTAATTGTTCATTGATTAAGGAAAGATGAATCACTCTATTACTGATGTGAACTTTCTGTCCTAAAGTAAAAGTGTATTAAGCTTCAAAAGTACTGGCTCAGAGATAGTGGGAGCCTCCATTTAGTTGTCCTTCATTTTGTTTTAGCCCAATAGCAATGGCGACAAAACATTTGTTCCTTTAGAAGAAAAAAAAAACAAGTGGACGTTTCATTAGTTCCCTTTTTTAAAAAAGTCTGCATACAGTGAACGTGTATAGTAAAGAGATTTTATTAACACCTTTCAATTATTTTGTCAAACTGAATGAACTTCTTCCTGTGAATCAAAATTGAATAATAAATTTTATCATTTAGGATTGCATTAAGCTGCATGTAAGGAGAAACTTAAAAACAAGTGCTTAACTGGTGGGGGGGGGTTCATTTTTCTCACCCATTTTTCTCAGGGAGACTGGGGAACTGAGGGAACCAATTTTTTTCTCCTTCTATCTTCTCCTTCTTTTTCTCATTCTGTTGACCTGAGTATGTAATATTTGGCTTCATGGTTGTGGGATGGGTGTAGTGTTGAGCAGTAACCTATAAGGCCTTCTGTCTCTGTGTTATCATTTGTCTTATTAGATGAACATAAAAAACTCTTTGAATTTGGGCACTGAATCTTCTGCTTCATTGGATATGTAGGGCCTGGCTCAGGTGTCCAGCATGTGACAGTTACTCAGAACATATTTATCAATAATTATAACAGGAAATCAAACTAATTAAAAGATTATTGTGGATTGCAGTAATCAAAAAAGATTTCATACATCATGAGAGCTATAATTTAAAAGAAATTTTAAGAACTCGTTTAGCAGCAAAGTCCATCCTGGCAGGGATGGTTATAAAAGGTATCATGAAATGCTGCATGAAAAGACAGTGGTAGAATGGTGCATGGTGAATGACTGTTTAATTTTTTTTTTTTGACCTTGGATATGATGGGTAGTGAAGAAGTTGGTTTTACCAGTTGGTTGAAGAGTTTAAATATCTTCTCAATACTAAGGGATATCAGATTTGATCTGATAAACAGTAAAGAATAATTTCAGATTCTTTCACAGGAAAACATGGAGAATATTTTATTTTAAGAAGATTAGTTAAGTAAAGGGATGCATAATTAATAAAATATGAGAAAGAAAAATGGGAGGCAGAAAGACATACTAAGAGGTGATTAAAGTCCAAAGGGGAGCTATCAGGGAGGGTAACTTTTCTTTGAAGGTCTGAGATTAGTACAGTCTCAATGTCTTTTTGAGGGTGCAATGACAGCTTCAAAAGGCATCCTAGTGTCTCTCAAATTCCCTAAGGAATTCAAAGCATTTTTCTAAACACTCGAATTTACATAGGGAAGAATTACACTTTCTAAATATAGAAAAATAAATTTGTAAAGTAGAAAAAAATCATTTGCTAAAGTATAATAATTATTAAACCTAATTTTATTTTTAAACTTATTTATATGCCATTTTTAGTGATACCATACTTTTTGAATTTTACTTTACAAAGTTGCATTTTTTGTTATCTGAAAATTCTTGAAAATATTTTTTATCCTTTTTTAATACACTTCATTTTTCCAACTAATCTATTGTCTCTGGAAGTAAAATAATTGCTGTGTATTCTACACTGTTGATAGTGATAATTTTAAGTAATATTATACCAATTCAGTGAAATGTATCAAGAAAAACTCTTCCAAATTCTCTAATAAGGTACTGACAATTCAATAAATACTTATTAATTGACGTATTTGCTGAGCATTCTGCTGTTCACTGGTTATATAGTAATGAATAAAATAGATATAATCCATGGCCTCATGGAATTAACCATAATAGGTAAATAATAAAAATCACTGATGAGTTATGAGGAAATTTTAAAAATGCTGAGAAATATGGGAATGTGATAAAGTGTGAGAAGAGCTGGACTTATTTCAATAGAGTAGTCACCACTAAGAAAGTGATAGTGAAGTTGTTGCTGAAAAGGTAAAAAAGAAAGAGCTATCCTTGTAAAGATTTGGCATACATAAATATAGTGGATAAAAAAAGAACTATGTCGAACATTTAATGACAGGACGATTTTCAAAGGCACAGCAGAATCAAGGATAATCAACAAGGGAAGGTAAAATACTGAAACTTCAGCAATGAATGGTTACCACTCCTTAACCTGAAGGCACAAGAGCTGGAGCATTGTCCTTGTCCAGAGAATGCAGCGGCAGCTGTGAGAGATGACTGACCAGATGGACCTACGGCTCTGAGGAGAGAAAAGTATCCTTCTCAGAAGACAGCCCAGCAGGAAAGTAGCTGAGAAAGTATACTCTGGTCTCTTTCTCTTCTAAAATATGTGGATATTAAACTTAAAATGTTTACAATAAGCAAAAAGTTTTTAAAAAGAACAAAGTTGAAAGATGTATCCTAGTTTATTTCAAGACTGTCTATAAAGTTATATTAAGACAGTGAGTGTTAGTGAAAGGGTATCACATAGATCAATGAAACAAGGTGGAAAATGAAGGAAAAAACTTAGATATAGTCAAATTGATTTTTAACAGTGGGGTTAAGACAATATGTGGGAAAATAATTATCTTTTTCATCAAATGATCGATCAATCATCTATCATCTATCATGGAACAGAGACACAGCAGAGACCAATGTTTTTTTTTTTATTCCTTACCACACATAATAAATTATTCAAGGCAAATAATAGACCTAAACATAAAAACTCCAGTAATAAACTTCTGAAAGACAATATTAAATTAAAATCTTTGTGTCTTATTGACAGGCAAATCACATTAAATACAAAACACAATGATCATTTTTTAAAAGTTAGACTTCATCAAAAGTAAAAACTTCTACTTTTTAAAAGTCATTATAAAGAAAATGAATAAGCAAGCCAAAGACTTGGAAAAAAATATTTGAAAAACATATGACTGATGGAGAATTTCATCCACAATATACAAGGTCTGTCCAGAAGGTATCCAGCCATGTAATGAAAAGTAGGGGCATTTATGGAAGAAGACACAAGATACAAGTAACATTGTACATAGGACAGTGATGCCTCAGTCCCCTTCATAGTAGGCACCTTGGGATCTCACACAGTTCCCCCAGTCACCATCAGCTGTCCCATGGTATTTTCCTAAATCTCATCAACAGTCTTAAATCTCTTCACTTTCAAAGCTGATTTAGTTTTCGGGAAAGCCAGTAGTCAACGGGCACCAAATCTGGGTTGTAAGGGGGCTGAGTCATGTGGGTGATTTGATATTTTGTCAAAAAACTCTACGTGATGTGATGCATGAACAGGCACTCAGTTGTGATGAAGCTGACAATCAACATTTGCCCATAGATGTGGCCTTCTGAATTATCCAAATAGTTTCTGTGGAGGAATGTTCAAGCTTAACATAAAATCTGATGCAGAATCATTGCTGTACTCGCTCAGTCATTTTCAGTGTGACTGCCACACAAGACATATGCTCACTCAATGGTGTCTACTGCCTCCACTGACCAGTACAGTGAAGTCGTCATTGTTCACTCATGTGCATTCCACTCCACTCTCTGGCTGCCAGATTACATGGGTGCTGTGCAAACTGTTCTCATTACATTAACAATGGTTGGACTTTTTCCAGACAGACCTTGTATATAGAACTCCTATGACTCAATAATGAAAATGCAATCAACCCATTTAAAAACAAGCCAAAAATTTGAATAGATCCTG
>PVKM010030174.1:0-17373 GCA_004027735.1 Carollia perspicillata | reverse complement strand
CCGAGCTGGAGCTGAGCCGGGGTTGGGTAGCAAATTACTCTTCTCCAGCAAGCTTTGTCTCCGTTGACAACCATTTCATAAGAAAGGTCAGCTTGGTAGTTGAGACAGGAGACAAGCGCTGAATCTCGGAAAATCACTGAGTTTTCAACCTTGGGGTGCAATGAGAATTTCAAAATATGTGTATTTCCTTCGAGGGGGCTAGTGTCTGAAGCCACTCAACAGGGCGAACCGCAGAGATGTGTTTGCTCAGCCAGGCATGAAATACACACACACAAAACACAGGTCTCCGCCTGCCCTGCTCCATCAGCCCTGGCAACCCATTAACGTGCACACAGCCAGAGCTCTCCTGGGGCAGGCGGACCACAGGGGCTTCGCCCCTACACTGCCGTCTCTCCTCCTCGCCAGGCCTTCGTTTCTGCCATTAGAAACTGGGCGGGGATGGCAGAACCAGTTCAACTCTACACAGCTCTGCTGGGCAAAGAATCTATCTTGATTGATTTCTAAATATTAGATTAAAATGCATCTTTCCAAATGACTTCCTTTTAATGGTAATTAACTAAAGCACTTGCATACATAAACTTGAGCCAAAGTAATCCTTAATTGGCATGCAGGCAGAGAGCATGTAAAATAATCTTAATACTAACTAACAACAACAATAATAATAATGGCTAAAATTCATCGAGCACTTACCGAGTGCCAGACATTGTGCCAGGCACCTCACTGACATGTTCTCATTTAATCTTTGTTGTGATTCTTACTATTTGGGACCCTCTGTGGGTAGAACCTATCATCATAAATATTGTTCACGGAAGTAATGAGAGAGGGGGACACTGGAGCTTGGGGAAAAGGAAAAGGAAAGTGAATCGGATGACAGAGTGCAAGGGGAGCAGGAATTCATCCTATGCTGGAGGGTGCCAGGCAGTTGCATTCCGCCCAGTGGCGGCCGGGGTCTCCCTTTCCCCTGTCTCTGAGATCCTCCTCCGCTCCCCAAATGACATAAAGGCGTGGAGAAACACAGTTAGGAAAGCTGGGTACCTGAATTTCTGGAACGATGGGGCCTCTCTCTGCACAGGAGCTGGCAAAGGACGTCAGTGGGGATGGAGACACAACAGGGTTGGGGCGGGCGAAGTTGCTCAGGTCACAGCTGGGGATCTCATTCTCTTCATGTCGCATGACGATGGTTTCCATGACAAAGAAGCGATCCCAAGGCAGCCAGAGGGTGTGCTCCTGTGTGATGAAAGGCGCCCGCTCGAACCGCAGGATGATGGAGATGCCCCCATTTGTGACCAAGTCAAAGCTGTTTGGGAAGAGAGGGTTGAGAGGAAACAGGAAATGATGATGAGCAGAAAGAAGAAGAGCAGGAGGAGGAGAAAGACAAGGAAAGAAGAAAAAACTACACCAAAATATCTGGGTCCTCGTTGAAGAGACTCTGAAACCTAAAAGACTTCACTGCACCCATAAACAGAAGCAGTCCAGAAAGCATTATTTAAAAAAATTGATTCACAATAGAGAATTTGCCAAAACCAAATTAAAAATCACTGTGATGGAGAGCCATCTGCCAAGACACAGGACAGCTCATGGGCCTCTACGATGCTCCTGGTACGTAAGGTCCCTTGCAGCTTGAAGCTCAGTGAAAAGGCAGCAGAATAAGGTGGAAAAGGCCCTGCCCTGGTGTTAGGAACCTAAGCCTAGTTCTGCCTCTGCCATGAAGTACTGTGTGATCTTGGGTAGGTCATTTAACTTCTCTGATCCTCAATTCTCTGACCCATAAAATGTAAAGGTTCAAATGGACTATTCTTAAGTTACTAAGATTCTGTGACTCTTCATCAATTTTAGTTCTGCCTATGATAGATCACTCAACACAGGCCTTTGGGATTGCAAAATAGCTAAGTCATTTAGAGATGGCACAGCTAGAACTGCGGTACTTTAGAAGTGAACGGGGAACCAGGAGACCGAGTCCCAACGCCCCGGTTAAGATGAGATCTCCACGACAGAGTCCCCTGAGAGCCTGTGCTCACTGCCCTCTCCCAACATGATGCTTTAGTTTCTTCCATAAACTCACTATCAAGGGGCCACTTGGTTCCTACTTGCACATTTCCAGTGATAAGGAGCTTGCTATATTCCCAGGAGGACTGAGGACTGATCTTTTGTTAATTCTGATTGTTAAGACTTTTTTTAAAATTGATCCTGGATCCCTCTCCTTATAATTCTTTAGCTCCTGGTCCTTGTTTTACCTGCTGAGGTGACTACACACTAGTCTGTCGCTTCTTCTGCCTTTGACAGTTCTTCAGGACGTAGCGATTGTGTCTACCTGCCACCTCCAGGCTGTGATGTCTCTTCGGACCAAGTCCATTTAGCTATTACTTTTAGGATGCACTTCCAAGGCCTGTTCTTGTCTTGCTGACTCCTCACCCAGTCAGAATTCTAGCTCTCTGCCCTGGGCTCCCGCTGTGCCAGGTTCACTCCTCCTCAGAGCCCACATCGCGTTGCCCTGGAATCACAAATTTAACTCTCTGGCCTGGGGACACTGATTCTTCTCAGTCTTTGTAGAACCTGGCCCAGGGTTTGACGATTCTGGTTTAGAGAATGAATGCATGGGTGGTACTGTCAGTGTCCTCTAAATGGGCGGTCCACTGAACACCTTCATTCCTTCTTACGTTGGCTGTTACTGTGAGTCAACCGATGTTGACCAGTACAGTGGATTTTAGAGACCCTCATGCAGGGCTTCTCCTTTATCCCTGCTAAATACACCTTGTGGGACTGGGGTCATTGCTCCAACTTCTCTTCCCTCCTCTAGAAGGGGGAAGGATTTTGCGATGAACTGTTCCGTTCTGGTGCCAAATCTTGGTAGATGGCACCCCCAGATTCAGGTCTCCAAGCTCCAAAACCTGACTCTTCTGTCCTTTGCAGAAACTTTCCACCCACTTTGCCTGCTTCTCAGCCCATTCTAGGCCCACACTTGGGTAAAGGGAATTGGACACCACACTGCCTTGTTAAGTAGTGAGAGAGAAACACCAGAGAAGGTGCCCGTTTTGAACTAAGGCCTTTGGATTTGGCTCTCCAGGGGAATATCTATGGTTTGGGGGAACACCCAGGGGGCATCTCTTCTGTCATGGAACTGAACAGCATCTGTACTTTGACAGAACATTTTTAAACCATCAAACAGAATTTGGGTCCAACTTACAAGCTCCCTTCACGAGAAGATAAAGGCGAGGAGGGAGTGAAGACAAACAGGGACAGGCATTCTCATGGCTGTGAGCAAGCCGGGGGCAGCTGGCCTTGCCAAGAGCCAGTCCTGCTCATCTGGAGGGAAACCTTGTTGGGGACACACATTTGAATGTGACCCCAGTGGGAAGGCCTGGTTCTCGGATGAAGCCCAAGCAGTTTCAGGCAGTTGGAGCATTGCCACTTTCTCCATAGGTGAGTTATGTCACCTGTCTGAGTCTCAATCTCTTCATGTAAAACGAAGTTAATGATCATAATCACTTGGCAGGGTTTTTAATTAGATAGATGGGATAATGGACGGGAAAAGCACAGGACCCCATTCCCTGAGCATCAGGCTCTATATAATCCCATTTTTCAATTCAGTGAGCTTGAACTGCTTCTCTTGTCTGCTACTCTTTTGAAATTTTCTTCGTGACTTCTATTTTTCATCTTTTTTAATGATCTTTTTGGCTAACTTCTCTGGTACTGCTTAATGTTTATGAATTCTTGTTAAGACTGGAGGTCTGGCATCTCAGTGTGGGGTGTGCATGTGTATGTGTTGGGGTGGGCAGGGGACTGGACAAGGGCCCGCTGGGAGAGCGAAGGTCACAAAGGTGAGTTGGGCAGGATCCCTCGATTTGCACGGCTACACTGTCATCTCCAACTGTACCTCTAGCCTTACAGTGTCTCCTGGGGTCTGAGAGGTAAGAAAGAGAGTGAGGCAGGGGAGAGGGGGAGGAAAATGGGCAGATGCTACTCATTCACATATAACAAACAGGGATCTTCAGACTCATAGAGATTAAGTAGCGACTTTTCCATATATTACGCAGTGTCTAAGTTGGGAAGAAAATTTGAACCCCGTAACGCACTGGTAAGACTTGTTCTGAAACCTAAGCTACCAGTCATAGCAACTTGGGTTCCTATGATGTAATTTAGCAGGCTGATAGGGGAAATACATCTGATGTATGCCTCCCAGGACTCCTGCCCTCTCAAGGAGTATTACAGTCTGCAGGAGCAGCACACACAGGAGGGATCAAAGCCTGGGCGTGCTAGAGTGAGGTGTCCCCCAGGGCCACCAACTTCATGTGACTCTGGTACGTTTTATGGACTCATCCTAACCAGGCACAGCAGGGCAAAGGACCAGTGATTTGCCACTTCACATGGATGGCAGTCAAATTTCATGGCAAGAAAAGAGCAGTCCCCATGGTTCCTTTCTGATGACTGTTTCATAGCAGGTAATACTGTAGTCAGAGTAACTGCCATTTCCACAAAGCAGGCGACCCTGAGCTGGAAGGCAGGACACGCAGAGCGTGAGGAGGGAGGCTCCTCCATGCTGTGTTGTAAGTCCGAGCTGAGGTCCTTCTCGGGATGGAACAAGTGCAGGGCAGGGAGCGCGGCCTGGCCTGGACAGATTCCCCCAGTGACTGGCCATGAACCTCTTCCAGCTGGGCCCCTTCCCACTCACAGGGAGTGAGAGCAGGGGGAGAAGGCTCCCGGTGTCGAGCTTGCCAACCCTGTCTAAGAGGCACACATGTCTGCAAACAGATGAGCCGCTGCTTCATTATCGCCTCGGCCGGGACATGTTCACATCTGATATTGGATTAAAGAGGTGCTAAAATCAATCAGCCTGGGGCATAATTTCCAACGCAGAGTGAAAATCAACCTTATGGGCCCACACGTAGCCAGATGGACTGCTACCACCTGATTTTATTAAAAATAGAGGACTCGTCACCGCCGACAGCCTAAATATTCCACTTTCCCCTTTCCTCTCCCCACTTCTCCAAAATGTTCCCATTGCTTGTACTGTAATCACTATCTTCTTGTTATTTAATAGCTTATGAATTTTATAAATAACATACTTATTGCATGCTTACCATGTGCCAGACCCTGGAAGTCAACTTATCAGACATCAACTATGCTCCAGGGGCTTCCCCATCCATCACAGACCTAATCCTCACAACCAGTCTGTGAACCAGATAGCGTTAGGGCCATGTAGCCGATGAAGACATTGAAGCCCAGAGAGGTGAGGAGATTCGTCCAAGAACACATAGCTAGCAAACGAGAGTGCTACAGTCATTAAAAAACTTTACTTTATTCTGCTGATGGTCCTCACAGGGACCCCAAGGTCAGAGTTCTGTCATCAGTCAGTGGTTTCCACAGCCCTAGGTGGCTGCGGATGGAAAACACAGCAGGAGTGTTACAATTTCTGGAGCAGTCTGGTCTGTAGACAGTGGTGGGAGTGTTTTACGTCCTACGCCATGAGGCAGGATGATATGTCTAAGGGGCCCT
The DNA here is from genome assembly GCA_004027735.1 of Carollia perspicillata. Classification (NCBI taxonomy): domain Eukaryota; kingdom Metazoa; phylum Chordata; class Mammalia; order Chiroptera; family Phyllostomidae; genus Carollia; species Carollia perspicillata. The sequence continues at coordinate 11,880 of PVKM010030174.1, read as the reverse complement.
AGGTTTACTGTGAGAACCAAATGAGAAGAAACTGCTTGCCTAATTCATAGCCAAAGGGACTTAGGCCAGAGTGAGATGCAAGGTCACACAGGTAGTGAATGGTAGAACTGGGCATCTGAATTCAGGTCCCCTGAACCCAAGTCCCATTGTGTTTCCCTGTGGTCATTCTATCAGCAGTTATGTGGCAAGACCACAAACGCAAGGCCTTCCCAGACTCTGGTCCATAAAAGGCCTCCTACCTGCCATCTTGCCTGCTGATCGTGTATCCAAAGAGAGGGTTATTGACGAAACTGATGTTCACACCAACCAGCGGGGTCCCGTCCGATGTCATCACCTGACCTCGAATGACACACGCGTGCCTGTGGGTAGAGAAGAGTAAAGAACATGATCTACCTTTCACACTCAGAACCTGGGCTGGCAGGGAACCCCAAGAAGTCAGAAGGCAGAAGGCAGGTCACTCAGACAGTCTTGGTACTCTGGGGCTTATGGTGTTTACTCCGTAGATAAATAATAACCTTCCTTTTTTTCATACTGCCTCAATTTAAGGCATTAAATTGTCCTCTAAAGAATTATTATTGGGGCCTCACCAGGTGGCTTAGCTGATTGGAGCATCGTCCCATACACCAAGAGGTTGTAGGTTTGATTCCCGGTCAGGGTGTGTACAGGAGGTGACTGATCGATGTTTCTCTGTCTCACATCAATGTTCCCCCCTCCCCTCTAAAAATCAATAAAGCACATCCTCAGGTGAGGATTTAAAAAAAGAATTACTATAGGAAAATGTTTTCAGATATTTCATTCAGAGGTTATTTTCTAAGGATACTATACTATGCTGTAAGGAGATAAAACTATAGAGTGTAATTAGGTGTGTGAATTGGGTTCAAATCCCAGCTCTGCCACTTTCTAGCTCTCTAAACCTTGTAAGTATGTGACAGGTCTTTGAATCTCTGTTTTTTTCATCCCGGTACAGAGGAGGCGCCATAAATGGCAGTGGTTATTACTGTCACTAATATTAGTCTCACCGGAAGTGGACATATGGGGAGTGAACGGAATGGACGGTACTTCTCATCTGGCATTGCAGACAGGAGGGCAGCTGCTAGCATCGTCCCCTTGGGGCGGGTTCCGCAACCTGTCACCTTCCAGTGTCCCCTGTCTCACTTTCCCTCTATATTCCAGGCAACTAACCATCTGCTTTCCCCACACTCGTCAGGCAAATTTGTGTAAAGCCTCTGTGCCTGTGCGATGTCCTTCCGCCTGCCTCCAATGTCATTCCTGCACCCCTCTGCCCACGCTCTCGCCCTCTACGACCCAGGTTCAAAGGGCACCTCTTCCCCGAAGCCTTGGTGGCCCTAATTAGAACTAGTCACTCTCTTCTAAAATCTGCCACAAACACCTTGATAATGTAGCTCACTGTACATGTCTCTTCTCCCCACCAGATTACGAACTCTTCGAGGGCAGGGTCGAGGTTTATTTCCTCTTCCTGCAGCACCTGGAAATGCCTACGTCACTGTTTAAAGAAAATGGGGGCTTGAGTAAATAAGTGGGACAATTACAGATCATCTAGAATGATTTTCCCCCTATTATTTCAGAAAGGGCCTTTTTAGCATTTTATAAGGACCACAAAGTAGGAAACAAATATAAACAAGATTTGTCTGCTCTAGATGAAGCAGGAGTGGGGGCCCCTTTTTCTCTTGGAGTGATGCTGAAGGCAACTCTGTGGAGTCTTCGTCCCTGTAGATGCCAGAGGAAAGCCAGATGGAAAATCATTGAATTGGTGGAATTAGAGGAAACTGGAGTCCACAAAGGTTATGTTATTTGCCCCAAGCCATGCAGGGAGGTGGTGGCAGAGCCAGACCTGGAATCCAGTCCTCACTGCTCTGGGCCCAACTGGACCAATCAGTTTACTGGGTGGAAATGGGTAGAAATGAAGGTGCCCACTGGGGTCAACGTCCTAAGGGATCAGGGCATTAGAGAGGCAGCCTTTGTTGACAGGACAAATCCGAGGTGAAGACAACTTTCTCCATTCACCTTGGGTCAGAAGGCTTTTGTCTGGCCTAGGGAAGAGCTCCTGATGAGGTTTGTGGGCATTCATAAAAAAAAAATCTCAAACTCAGCCTCTGCTTTATTAGGTGCTTACATCTCTACCTTCTTAGAGTGATAAACTTTTCTCTGTTTGATGAGAAAAGCAATTAACACCAGGCTTGTAAGCAGCTGGTTCACCAGTGTCAACTTGTCCTTTCTGAAGGCAAGAACAGCAAGAACAACTACCCAGAATGCATCAAGCGCCTCACCCCCACCTACCCCACCCCACCTCACCTCACCACACAATCTGGTTAATGCTAATTCAGTCAGCGGTTTCCTTCCGAGGCCCTTGGTCTAAATGCAATTACATGGCAAACAAGTTAAGCGGCCAGGGCTCAGCAAAGACTCTCAGTCCTGCTCTGAAGGTCTCCCGATATATCTACGTAAAATTATCTCTCCGCTAATGGGAAAGATTTAGTCCATCAGTTGTATTCAGCTGGTCCTGAGAGATGCTTTCTTTAATGGAGGACAATTGAATTTCGTACTGCTGGAACTTGGTCCTTCCCGAGGATTACTAACAGACCTTCTCTCCTGGCGCTGGCCAGTGTCCAGCCTTCTCCTGACACATGTGTCTTCACATTCTGCCCGGATAATAACCAGTCCTCTGGGAATGGTTTCCTTTTGGGGGCTGCCCTGACTGCCACATGCCCTCGTCCACATGTGGGCCAGCTTCCTCGGATTCATCTTTCTTTGGGGATTTCCTGATCCTTGGGCCACGTTGTGGCAGCCCGTTTTGCTGTCACGTGGCCTCCACGTCAGCAAGCCCGAGCAGATGACAATTTAGCCCAGGCTCCTGTGGATTCTGGACAGGACGCAGCCCACTCCCTGTGCCCCTGCAGGCCTCGGAGGCCTCGTGCCAAAACAGGCATTTGGCTCAGGAATTAAGTCCTGGAGAAAAACACTTCCATCCTCCTTCTGTTTGACTGTGATTTTCAGTTGTCAAGAAAACCCAGTTTAACATCAAGACTTCCCCGGAACAAAGGATATGGGAAGTCTGCTCCGTGGAGGCCTCTGAAATGTGTCTCCTGCCATGTGGTTTTGTCCAGGGAGATTTGAAAAGATGTGGGGGTTGGGCTTCCAAATGCCTTCTTTCTTCGTCCATTTCTTTAATGGATACCACCAGTGGTGTACTGCCAGACATTTAACCACTGACTTCCAAAAGAAAAAATAGCTTTCTTTAGTAGCATCTGCCTACTTCTGTGGTGTGAATATGATACTTCTACCATGGCCGATTTCAGCTACCAATGGGATGTCACTGAACCCAGAGCTGGGAAGAGACGCCCGTAACACAGCATCATTTGGTATTTCTACCAAAGAGGCACGACAGTCCTGATCAACTCCGGAGCAGAGATCATAGCAAAATAACTGGGAAGTGATGAGTTTTGATTACTTATCACATTTGTTTTTACTATAACTTATTCAGTTTTAATTTCACATAATTTAATTTTTACTCATCGTTGTGTTTCAAAACTAGCTTGCAGAAATCCCGGACATTTAATGGTCCTTGGACGCTGGTGTGAGCTGTGTCTTGTGCACCAGGGGAACACTGGCCCCCCGTGAAGGGTCAACGCGGCTGAGAAACAGTTGCTTCTGTGGCGGTGACGATTTACAAGGGAAGACCGTCATGGTGAGAAATCACTAACACAGGGTATAAATCACTGTCACCAACTTGGCTTCCCAGCTGTCTCATATGATCTTCTTATTACCTGTCCTGTATTTGATGCGTTTTGCTTTCCCTGGGTCACTGTCTTGGCATAATGGGGTTTTTGGGGTGTTATTTTCTACTCATCCTCAGAGTCCCCTCTAAGTCGTCTTCACCTCACTGAGGCTGTTACCATGTTTTCCTGGCACTACTAATTGTCCCTCCTCTAGGTTCCTCTAAACCTTCCAAGAATCTCTCCCTGATTGTGATTCCCATGTAATTACATCATTCACACTTGTGTGGCTATCTTACGGACTTCCCTGTGAGCTATAGGAGGGCAGGGACCACATCCCCAGGGGCCAGGGTAAGCATGGGTTATTGCTCCCTGAGACTTTGTTAGGCAAAAAAAAAAAAAAAAAAAAAAAAAAAAGAAAAAGAAAAAAAAAGATTAAGTTATTGAAACTCAGAGAGAAAAGACTCGCTCAAGGTCAGACAGCCAAGAGCTCAGTTGGCCGAGCTGACACTCAGAGGCACGACTTCTTATTTCCGGGTCCTTACTCTCACTACTGTGTTACATATCTGTAGTCACGGAAACGCACTTTAATTTAATTAAAGAACCGGGCACCTACAAAAAGCTAGGCACTGCGTTAGGTGCTGAGGTTTTAGAAATGCATGAATTGCGGTCCCCATTTGCGTGCTGGAGCTCACCAAAGCCAATCTGAAAAGCCTGAGCGTAGCTGTCTCCGACACCAGTGAGCCGACACATGGGTTTGGCATATGTCAGGCAGCTGGGATACAAAACAAGCAATTAGGCTGGCTGAACTCTGCCAGGAAGGAGCGCTTGTGCCAGGCCAAGGGGGGCAGCAGACAGGCTGGCAGGAGGCCCATCATACGCTTGGGGCCTGATCGAGGTGCCCTCGCTGGGGCCAGTGAGGAGGAAGACCTGCCTGATTGCTTCCTGGGGCCAGTGGCCAGGTCTGGGATCAAGACAGGAAACTGCTGGAGAGATAAATCCAAGCAAGTAAGAACCTAACCTGAGCTGTGAGTCAGGGAGCAGAGAGGTAGGGGTGCTGGTCAGGGGGTCAGTTCCCAGTTCTAATTCTGGCAACTGACTGTATGACCTTGGAGAGTCCTCCGACCTCTCTGGCCTTCCATTCTCTCATCCGTCACTCAGGCTGAAGTTTTTCACAACAGGCTGTGAAGTAGAATCCAACCCATATTTAAGAATGGGTAACGGTTTTAATCTGGTGCTACCCAATCCAGCTCAAGTAGTTCTACAATATGCTTCAGAATGTTAATAAAGCTCACACAATGCCTATACTTATCTCTGAAGTGTTCCCTTTTTTGGGCCCTTCCACCTGTCCTGTTTACCTGAAAACTGCCTGCTCACCTGCAGCTCCCACCTGGAGCCTCCACCGAATGGCTCCCCAGCACTCTTAGCCCTCTGGGCTCCTCCGCAAAAATGCTGAGTGCCGTCACATGTCGGGCAATCCTTTGGCCCCAGCACACCACGAGCTCCTTGAAGTCAGGGACCGCCTCTCCCTCACTGCTGTAACCCTAAACTTTGAGAATGGCTGATGTTCCTTCTGAGTGGGCCAAAGAAAACCTCCACCAAAGCAAGGGCTTGCCTTGGAATTTGACTATAAGCTATATTAGGTAAGGTCTTGATAAATTAATTACTGAATAAATAGAGAACGGATGTGTTTCTATAACTGTACTGCCAGAGAACCTTGAGTTACTTGACCTTGATGGGTTAGGGCTAGGGAACTGAGGGACAGGGGGCTGGGCCTTTCTAGTTGGTCTGCCAAACTGCATTGCAAAAAGCTCGGTCTCTTCCCTTGGAGGACTTGCCCGCCTCAGCCTGCAGAATCCTACTTCGGTTCCATAGCCTCCTCATCTGCACCTTTTTTTTACGCACCAAATTTAAAAAAAAATGGAATGCCAGAAATTAAGTTAGATTTGTCACTCAATGTATATCGTACAAGCAGATAAAGGAAGGTGAAGGGAGAAAAACTGCAGCTTACCTTTTTTTGGTTAGTAAATGAAAACAGCTAAGGAGACTCGTACTCAGGGGATTGGAATAATCATTTCAGATCTAGGTGGCAAAAGCCAACAGTCTTTCTCTGTTTTAAAGTAGCTGCTACTCTGTGCCACTCCTGGCTGTGCAGATCACTCCTCTGCATTGCATATTTTAAACAGATTTATAGGTCTGATGTGTACCAACCTTAAACTATTTTCTGCTAACTCACGGTGTTTGACTGGGGATCTTTCCAGTATCTACTACACTTTACCCAGCGTCTTGGAAGAACCTTACTTGCGCCCAAATAAGAAGACCTACTTCATGGCCTGTAAAGCTACCCGCATTAAGATGTTCCCAGTGAAACCCTTGACGGATTCCACCATGCAGCCTCCAAGACCTGCTTTCCAGCCTGGCCACACGGGCTGTTCTGCAGCTCTCTCTCTCACTCTCTAGCTTTGCATTTCAGTGCTCTGCCCCAGTTTCCTTAACCAGCTTTTCTGGCCTGATGCCTTCCACCTATACCCATATACCCATTCTTGGGAACCCACTAGTCATGACATATTAGAAGAGACCTTTCTGATCATCTCTTTCAAACTTCTCATCGTAGAGGTGGGAAAACTAAGTCCACATAGGAAATAGACTTACCCGTCCTTGCAAGAGTTGCCGAGAAGCCAGGATTTCAGTTAAGGACTCATCATTTATTATCAATGGGAACTCGGGAAAGTCACATCACCTCTCAAACTACTTACTGTTTGACCTCAACACACACCTTAGGTAATTGAGAATCTCAATTTATTTTAGCTGTCTCAAAAGTCAGAGTAAACATGATCAGAGCAGGGTTCTTAAACTTCCTTTTGATTCCACACCCTCTGTAAGCATTTTTGAGCAGTTCCTTGGGTGTATTTATGTTTACTGACAAGTGCTGCCTTCATGAGCTAATATTGGAAAGCATGCTCTCCATTTGGTTAGTGCAACAGTTAATGCATACAAATGTATATTTCCAACAGTTTCCTTTAAATTTTGAATCTTCTGGTTAACTCTTTTTTAGATTCTTGAACCTTCCGAATCTCTTGGTTACCTTCTTGTTCAATCTGATGAGAGTGACCATCACTGGTTTGAACTGTATGGAGTTGAGGGAGACTTTGTACTGTAAGTAGCAGCTCTGCCACTGTTGTGTCTGCTTGGACTGTATCGCCTGTGATCTGTAGTTACTTTTCAAGATGTTTTTCATGCCACTGGACAGTTATATACATAGGTTTGGTTAAAACTAGATTTTACACAAACATCCCCTGTTGTCACACTGTAACACCCTGGAATAAACCAGTAAATGTCCGCTGTGTACCTCACCAAGGAGGGGATCCCCATCTCCCTCGGACGCCTCGTGGGCTGGTCCAGACGTGTAACCAGCTAACATGGGGACCAAGGAAGCAAACTGAAAACTTAGAATTCCATATGGGTAAAATGTTCGTTTTCCTCCCTGTTTTTTAAGATAAAAAGTAAAGACAGACGTTCCAGCGTTTTCTTCCTGTCCTTCATGGACCACACTGGGCACTCACTGTGGGTGCGCTCGAATCACGATGGCGTGAGTCTGTGATTTCTTTTGATGAAACAAACTCTAATGTGATGTAGATGACTTATCCTGAAGCCAACTTCTATGTGTGCTTCATTCTTTATAACTTATTTCAAAGCTTTTCCTACGTTTACTTTGTATTGCTTTCAATCACCTTAGGTCCAAATCAACAGAACTTGATCAAATCAGTGACTTTTAATGTTCCTGCAAACCTAAGATCCCCAACTCTTTAAACTTCATCATGGCTCTTTTGCCACATCGTCAGCAACTCTGTGCTGCACAGGTCATTTTCGGTAGTACCCCCGTGCCTCCAGATAAAGTCCGCACTTCTCACCTTGGCACATACGCCCCTTCGGGATCTGGCCCCTGCCAGCGTCTTCAGGCTCCTGTCTGTCTCACGCCCCGTGCTGCTGCCTCGTTACAGTATTTCTCCCGTCCCTGCCTTGGCATGCGTCTCCACGCCTCCCCGACTCTGTCTGTGCTGGTTCACCTGCCTTGAATGTCTTTCTCCTCATTTCCCCTACCCTCTCCTTTAAGGCCTGCCTCTCGGTCAAGCTCTTCTGATGTCCCCAGCACAAAGAAGTCGCTTCCTTCTTTGGTGAACAAGGCACAATGTATTTATTCCCCTAAACAGTAATCATTCGTTCAAACACTTCATTCTCTTTTCTAGATTACAAGTTCCTGGAGAGGAACACCCAAGTCCTTTTCATCTCTATGGCTCCAGAGCTTAGTACAGGAGTAGGTCCATAGTATGCATTTAATACATGTTGAGTACAGAAATACTCATGTAAATACTCCTGTAAATGAATGAAAAAAGACTATGACAGAAAAAACATATACCTTATTTTACAAATCCCTAACTAAATATAGATATATATGGGTTGAGGAAAGAGAAACATAGACAAAGGCCTGGTAAATGAGAACAGAGTTCAGTTATTAGAAATTTAATTGAGCAACTACCATGTGCTATATACAGTACTTTACAGTAGGGAAGATATTCATTCATCTATTTTCTTATTTATTTGTGGAAACTATAGACAGGAAGTGCCTGTAGTTTCTCTTTCATTTTCCATTGTATTTTAAATAGTCAAATAACTATAAATGAGACACAATCCCTATGTCTGGAGAACTCATATTCTGGAATGAATATAAATACACTTTTTTTCCTCTTGGAAAGTTTTGTGTGTGTGTCAAGAGAGGGAAGGAATCCATAGACTTGTTGAGATTAATCAAAGTTTAGTTTTGAAGCCAGAAGGATTCTTGGGATGCCTGAATCCAGCCCCTCATTTACAGGTGAGTCCCAGGCGATCTTTAGAGATGGATGGAGCTTCTCCCCTCTGCCAGAATGCCGCCCAGAGGAAGCTCCTCCCACATCACAGCCCCTCACTGTGGAGTCCACTTAGAGTCCATGCTCGAGGCCTCCAGGATCAGACGGGAGGCCAGTTAGACTCACACAGAGGTATTTGGTTAGGTCCTCACCCAATATTCTCCAGTGAGAACAATATTAGTAATGTGATACATGGTTCTCCACTATTTTAACTTCTTGCTTGAAATTTATCTGTGTTGGAAGGAAATGCAAAAAGTCCCTGACTTATAAACACTGAAATTACTGCCTAAGAGAGTCCTCACTTAGGACTCCAGGTTCCCAGGACTCAGGCTTTGCTACCACCTTGACGAGCCAAGGGCTTACTCTGTGTTAAAGCTTCCTTGTCTACCAATAAGGGTCGAGGACCTCAAAGGTCCACTGGCCTCTGCCTGCCATGGGGTAGGACACTTGCATCAATCAGAGAGCTATGCTAATGCTTCAGGATAAGATTCTCATTGTCCTCCCAGTTCTCATGGTGGCACCAAAACCTATACAAATGCTAACACTGACTCTTGCTATTAGTGATAATAGCTATGAACACTTATTAAATACTTACTGCCCTAAGATATAAGACATAATTGTCTTATATCTTGGTTAATCCTCAGATATCCCCATGAGGTAGGGATTATTATCCTCATATGACAGATGAAGAAAATGAGGCACAGAGTGATTGAGAGACTGGTCCTAGGTCACACAGCTAGCAAAGGGTGGGGCTAAGATTCAAGCACTAGGCTACCAGTGCTCTGCAGCACTAAGAGCTATTGTGCAGTAGCTTTTGCTGTTGTACAGTATTCGAGAGAAAGTTGGGGACAGCAGAGACTGCAGCATTGCAGTAGTACCATGCTGTCTACATTTCCAAACTAAAGATGCTGAGATGGGAATATAAAGGACCTAGCAGAGAAGAATAGAAGCTCAGCACGTGGGATGCAGGGTCAATCGGCTTGACTTGAAATGCTGGTTTTGCCACACATGTGCCCTATATCCTTGGCTAGGTTATTCAACTTCATGGTACTTTGGTTTCATATGTGTAAAAGAAGGGTGATGAAGTACCTATGTTAACTGGTTTGATGGGAGATGTAAAGGTCTTAGTACTTACAAAGCATTTGAAAAAATGCCTAATACATAGACCGTCCTTGGTAAGTGCTCTGTGTTATTATTAAGTATGTGCCATGTGGCAGCCATTGGGCTTTCGGGTATTTGATCTCATTTAATCTCCCAGGAACCAGCAGGGTGGGAATTGGTAGGCCCACATTACAGATGAGGAAACTGAGCCTTGCTCACCCAAGGTCACTCATTCTAACTTGCCCAAGGACTTGAATGCAGGCTCTCTCCCTCTACACCCTGAGTGGTTCCAGTGTCAGCATAGCATCGTCTGCTAACGCTTCCTGTGATGGACAGCTAGGAACAAACTCAAGCTACAAAGCAAACAGAGATTATGATTCGGTTTCGAAATCAATAAAAGGACAATCAAGTGGCAGAGGAGAAGTTGTTAGCTGCTCCTAAAGATGATGTGAGAAGTTGCTGCCTCCTGAATTAAATTCACCTAGTTGCTTTATCATCATAAACGTTCATTTCAATGTGGGGAGGGATTTTTTAAAAAACCAACATGAATAATATATGATGGTTGACATTTTGGAGAAAGTAGGATCTTTACCGTCTTCCGTCTTCCATCAGAGTAATTTATCATTGTCTTTCTCTCTCCCCTCTCCCCCGGCCCTTAAACTGATGGGGTAGCCTGTCAGCTCAGCTTGTACTGAGAACGCAGGAGTGTAATTCAATAATAAATTCGCTCAGAGGCCAGCTGTCAGGAAGCTGGTGTTTATTTGAACCCCATTAGATGATCTCTACTGCTCAGCCTCTCTGAGGGTTAGCCCAGGGCTCTCTAAGGCCTGAGGTGGGGGGAGGGCGAGTGGCAAGTAAATGCTTTTCTGTGACTGCTCTGCTACCGACTCTTGCATGTGGCTTTAGATCTGCAGTGGGCTGATAAAAAAATTGTATTGTACACATGATCTTTTCTCCCTCCCTTCCATTTTTTCCTCTTGTCAGCTCTTGCTTTTAAAATTCCTAGAAACTTTTGTGCCTTTATAAAGGGTCTGAATGAAATTCTGAAGACCTAGCATGACATCAAGGTGGTATTACTTCTGTTTATAGCCAGTTTCAAGTCCTAAAGGAGATGAAATGCTCTAATCTAGTCAGTGAACAAGTGAGAGTCATGTCTTTCTTAGTTCCTGCCCCCAAACCTTTCTGGCCTCATAGCCCCTTATGTTTTTCCTCCCTCGCATGTCCCCCACCCCTGCACACCAGGATCATATACTCCAGATTTCTGAAGACCTATGAAGACCACCTCGATTTCAAATGTTAGAGCATGTCTATTGACTTCTGATTTGTAAATTAATACTGTAATTATGTGCCAACCACATTAAAATTCTCTCTATCCTCTGATTATCCTGGAAAGTTATGCTGGTCCCTCAGTCTAGAATGCATTTTTAAATATGATTCAACTGAAACCCATGGCAAGCAATACAACCTATGCAGTAGTACGTACACACAAACACACACAAACACACACATGCACAAAACCAAGACAAGACTCATGAAATACATATTCTTTTTACAGTGCTGCAGTGATATTTTCCATTTCATTGTACCCTATTCCATTTAAATTTACTTCTATTAAAAAATAATTTCGAGCCCTACACAGGTGGCTCAGTTTGTTGAAGCATCATTCTGTGCACCAAAAGGCTGCGGGTTTGATTTCCAGTCAGGGCACCTACCTAGGTTGTGGGTTTGGTCCCTGGTCAAGGCAAGAACAGAAGGCAACTGATAGATGTTTCTCTCTCACATCGATGTCTCTCTCTCTCTCAAATCAATAAACATATCCTCGAGCAAGGATTAAAAAGAATAATAATAATAATTTCAACCTACTAAATTAATTTCATGATGTACTCATGGGCTATTGTGACCTGAAGTTGGATAAATAATATTTTAATGGCCAACCCTCCTTACTGAAATCTGTCTCAGGCCAAAGGCCATTTCCTAACAGTGGTCTTCATTCATTAGTTCATTTGTTTGTTTGCTCATTCATTTTCAAATACAAGCATTTACTGTTGCCTTCCCTGAGCCAGGCCCTGGGCCTGGTGCTGCGGAAGCAAAGAGGCCCCAACCAGATGCAGCCCTGTGGTGTGGAGCTCGGGGACGTGGAT
>PVKM010030173.1:0-17413 GCA_004027735.1 Carollia perspicillata | reverse complement strand
ACAATCTAACCTTACACCTACAGGAACTAGAAAAAGAACAGAGCCCAACACGAATGGAAGTAAGGAAATAATAAAGATGAGAGTGGAAATAAAAGAAATAGAGTCTAAGAAACAACAGAAAAGATCAATGAAACCCAGAGCAAGTTCCTTGAAAAGATAAACAAAATTGATAAACCTTTAACCAGACTCATCAAAAAAATAGAGTCCAAATAAATAAAATCAGAAATGAATGAGGAAGAGTGACAACGGACACCACAGAAATACAAAGAATTTTAAGGAAATACTCCATAATTACATGCCAACAAGTTGGATAACCTGGAAGAAATGGACAAATTCATATAGTTTTCTAAGACTGAATCAGCGAGAAACGGAAAATCTGAAAAGACCCGTAGCCGCTAACAGAATCAAGTCAGTAATAAAGACTCCCAACAAACAAAAATCCCAGGCCAGTGGCTTCACGGGTAAATTTTGCCAAAATTCAAAGAATTAACACTTATCCCTCTCAAACTATTCCAAACATTTAAGAGGAGAGGAGGCTCCCAAACTCATTTTACAGGCCAGTATTACCCTGATACCAAAACCAGACAAACACACTCCAAAAAACAGAGAATTATAAGTCAATATCCCCGATGAACATACAAGGGGGACCCCAAAAAACTGGAATTATCTTCTGGAGGGCAGGCTTCTTGGAGTACAGGTATCCCCCACTAGGGAAGTGTTCTAGGAGCCCATCTGTATCAGTGTAACAGCAGGCATTGTTGTGAGAGGCTGCATTCGGCTTCAGTGAATTATTTTTGGAAGTCTTTTTCAGTGCATTTGTCCATTCATGATGGGTGATTTATAACTGTATTTTTTTAATTTTTTTTAATTTTTAAAGGCTTGAAAAATTTATTTTTAGAGAGAGTGGAAGGGAGAAAGAGAGAAACATTGATGTGTGATAGAAACATCAATAGATTACCTCTCAGCCTGCATCCTAGGCATATGCCCTGACTGGGAATTGAACCGGCAATCTTTTGGTTCGCAGGCTGGTGCTCAATCCACTGAGCCACACCAGCCAAGGCTCATCGTGAGTGGTTTAAAAGCACACCTGCCCACACCATGCTGAGTGTTCAGCAGTTTTTGACCAAAAACGGCATGATCCCTGCCCCACCCTCCCTATTCACTCGATCTTGCACTAAGCAACGTTTTTGTTTCCTCAGATGAAAACTTCCCTCAAAGGGAAACGTTCTGCCAATGTGGAAAGGTGAAACAAAAAATAGCAGAAGCTCTAAAAGGCATCAAAATCAACAAGTTTAAACACTGTTTTGACATAAGTGCTGTCAAGGATTTGAAGAAAAGAGAATCCTAGTGCACTGTTGGTGGGAATGCAGACTGGTGCAGCCACTGTGGAAAACAGTATGGAATTTTCTCAGAAAACTAAAAATGGAACTGCCTTTTGACCCAGTGATTCCACTGCTAGGATTATATCCCAAGAACCCTGAAACACCAATCCAAAAGAACCCAAGCACCCCAATGTTCATAGCAGCATAATTTACAATAGCCAAGTGCTGGAAACAGCCTAAGTGCCCATCAGTAAATGAATGGATCAAAAAACTATGGTACATTTACACAATGGGATACTATGCAGCAGAAAGAAAAAAGGAACTCCTACCTTTCACAATAGCATTGATGGAACTGGAGAATATGCCAAGTGAAATAAGCCAGTCAGTGAAAGAAAAATACCGTATGATCTCAACTATAAGTGGAACCTAATGAACAAAATAGAACAAGAGGCATAGAAACAGGGAACAGACTGACAGTGACCAGAGGGGAGAGGGAAAAGGGTTAAAAGAAGGGGAAGGGACTAGTCAAGGAACATGTGTGAATGACCCATGGACCTGGACAACAGGGTGGGAAATGATCGTGGGAGCGGGGCGGGGGGGCCGGACTGAGGAGGGCAAAGGGTGAAAAATTGGGACAAATGTAACAGAATAACAATAAAAAAAATTAAAAAAACTGTTTTCACTGATTGGCCTATTTAGCTTAGCACATGGAACTGGAGAATATTAAACCATCACTTTTATTAAATATAGTATTAGAAGTCCAATCCAAAGCAATGAGATAAGAAAAAAATAAAACACATCCAACTTGGAAAAGAAGTCTGTGTTATTTGCAGATAACATAATACTACATACAGAGAACTCTAAAGATTCCACAGAAAAGCTATTAGAACTGATAAATGAGTTCAGTAAAATAGAAGAATACAAAATTAGTTTTCAGAAATTGGTTGCATTTTTATACACTAATAATGAATTTTCACAAAGAGAGATTAAGAAAACAGTCCCATTGACAATTGCATCATAAAGAATAAAATTTCTAGTAATATATTTAACCAAAGAGATAAAGACTGCTACTTAAAAAACGACATTGAAGAAAGCAACTGAAGAAGATACAAATAAAGGTACTGTACTCATAGACAGGAAGAACTGACATCATTAAAATGTCCATATTACCCAAAGCAAGCAACAGATTCAATGTAATCTCTATCAAAATACCAATGGCCTTTTTCACAGAACTAGAACAAACAAACCTAAAATTTATATGGAACCACAAAAGGCCTTAAGTAGCAAAAGCAATATTGAAAAAGAAGAACAAAGTCAGAGCGATCATGGTACCTGATATCAAACTATACTACAAGGCTATAGTAATCAAAATAGCATGTTACCTGCATAAAATAAGACACATGGGTCAAAGGAACAGGACAGAGAGTCCAGAAATAAACTCACAAATGAAGCAAGAATAAACAATGGAGTAAAGACAGTCTCTTCAATAAATGGTGTTGGGCAAACTAGACAGATACATGCAAAAAGAAAAAAGAAAGAGAGAAACTAGAGCACTTTCTCACACCATATACAAAACTAAATTCAAGAGGTTAAAGACTTAAATGTAAGACCTGAACCCATAAAACTCCTACAAGAAAACATAGGCAGTAAACTCTGTGACATCATTCTTCATGAGATCTTTTTGGATATGTCTGCTCAGGCAAGGGAAACAAGAGAAAAAAGTAAACAAATGGGACTACATCAAACTAAAAAGTTTGCACAGTGAAGGACCATCAACAAAATGAAAAGGCTGCCTCTTGAATGGGAGAAGATATTTGCCAATGAGACATCCAATAAAGGGTTAACATCCAAAATATATAAGGAACTCATACAACTTAACACTCAAAAAACTTTGATTTAAAAAAGGGCAGTGGACCTGAGCTGACATTTCTTCAAAAAGGACATCTAGATGGCTAACGGGAAAGTGAAAAGATGATTAGCATCACTGATCGTCAGGGGAATGCAAATGAAAACCACACTGAGATGTCACTTCACACCTGTCAGAATGGCTGTCATGAATAAGTCAATGAACAGAAGTGTTGGTGAGGGTGTGGGGAAAAGAGCCCTAACACATTGGTGGTGAGATTGTAAATCAGTGCAGCCATTATGGAAAACAGTATGGAGGGTCCCCCAAAAATTAAAAATAGAACAACCATAGGACCCAGCAATTCCATTTCTGGGTATTTATCTGAGAAAGACAAAAATGCTAGTTCAAAACATATATGTACCCTTATGTTCACTGCACCATTATTTACAATAGCCAAGATATAGAAGCAACCTAAGTGTCCATCCATAGATGAGTAGATAGAAAAGACGTGTTACATATATACAATGCAATATTACTCAGCCACAAAAAAAGAATGAAACCTTACCATTTATAACAGCATGGATGGACCTAGAGCACTTAGCATGGTATTATGCTAAGTGAAATAAGTCAGGAAGATTTCACTTATCTGATTTCACTTCTATGTGGAATCTAAAAAACAAAATAAATGAACAAACAAAACAGAAGTTACAGAGACCAACTGATGGTCCCCAGATGGAAGGGGAGCTGGGGAGACTGATAACAAATGTGAAAGGGATTAAGAAGTCCAGATTGCCAGTTACAAAAGTAATCATAGGGATGTAAAGTACAGCATAGGGAACAGAGTCACAATATAACTATGTGTGGTGTCAGATGGGCACTAGACTTTTTGGGGTGATGATTTCATGAGCTATATAAATGTCTAGTTACTATGTTGTACACTTGAAATTAATATAATATTGTATGCCAACTGAAATAAAAATAAAAAAATAATAAAATTATACAGACACACATTGCATCATGATTACTTTGACAGTTAATTTTGTGTCAACCAGACTTGGCTAAGGGATGTCCAGACAGCGGATAAAATAATATTTCTAGGTGCATCCGTGAGTTCATTTCTGGAAGAGATTAGCCTTTGAGTTTGTAGACCAAGTAAGAAGATATGAGACGTGGGCAGGTGTCACGCAATCCAATCAGTGGAGGGTCCAAACAAAAGAATATGGTGGAGAAAGGGCAAATTCTCCCTTTCTTCTTGACTTGGGGCATCTATCTCTCCTGTCCTTCACATCAGAGATTTGGTTCTCAGACCTCTGACCAGGACTAAATAATACCACTGGTTTTCCCAGTTTTCCATCTTGTAGGTGGCATGCTGTGGGACTTCCCAGCCTCCGCAATTGCATGAGCCAATTCCCATAATAAATCTCCGCTTATACAAGTCTATATATTCTATTTATTCTATTTCTTTGGGAGAAACATGGATGGATACACATTACTGGCATTACAAATAAAAGTTGTGCCCTGGCTGGCGTAGCTCACTGGATTGAGCGCCGGCCTATGAACCAACCGATCGCGGTTCGATTCCCAGTCAGGGCACATGCCTGGGTTGCAGGCCAGTTCCCAGCAGGGGATGCACCAGAGGCAACCATACATTGATATTTCTCTCACTCTCTCCTTCCCTTCCCCTCTAAAGATAAATAAATAAATAAATAAAATCTTAAAAAAATAAATAAAAGTTGCTTTACTAGCAAAAATGGATTCATTGGGGAATAGCAGAGAATTGCAATTCAAGACAAGTGAGCTATGACAAAACCAAAGTCTGGAGAATAGAGAACAAGGGAGAGGAATTTTCCTGTATGAAGGAAAGGAGAAGTTGGGTGGTGCTCTAAATCGGGAGTCACCAAACCCCTGGCCGGGAAGAGTAGGGGGTCCAGGGTCTGCTAGGAACCCGGTGCACAGCAGGAGGTGAGCGGCAAAGCTTCAATAGCATTACCGCCCCAGCTCCGCCTCCCGTCTGCCCCCCCCCGCCCCCCCATCCCCCGTCGCCGCCTGTCATCGGTGGAAAAATTGTCTTTCACGAAAACTCTCCCTGATGCCAAAAAGTCTGGGGACCACGGTAACCGAGTCTATTGGAGAAAACTGGGAATTCAAAGTCTAGTGGCTTTTCATTGGCTGGGTTGTGACAAGGTCTCACTGGCTGGGCAGTTACTGGGGTAGGAGAAAATCCTCCTGCTGGGGTGGAAACCATCTTCCTGTTGGAGATGCAGGTTATATCTCTACCTGTTTGGGGCAACCAGTGACGAGTGGTGGAGTGCGAGAGCTCCCCTACAGGCCCTCCAGACTCCAGTTTTGGTTGAGGTCTCCTTTATTAATTTTAACAATTTCATGCCTTTGCTCATATTGTACTTTAGCCTACCCTGTCTTTTCCCTACATCTCCTTCCTCTTCTTGAGCTTCCCCCTTTAATGGCCCAGCTAACGCCCCCCTCCAGCTAACACCCCCGTCCTGCAGGGGGCCTTCCCAGACTGCCGCAGCCCACACCAACCCCTGGTGTTTGAATTGGGGTTAGGCTTGGGTGTCATGGATTATTTATTTCCTTGTCCCCCAAATGAATTAGACCCGATTTTCTCTGCTAGGCAAGTTATGAAGTTCTCTGCATCAGAAGGACAGGTCTTACACCACCTCGCATTACATGAAACTTATTTCCCAGTACGGCACATACAGTGGGGCGTTAACAGTTGTTCACTGGCTCCATTAACTGGAGCCACTTACCTGCACCCTCTCCCCACACTGGAATGTCCAGGGGGCCTCTCACGGGTTCCGATAGGGGCAAGGAATCCTCCAGCTAGGGACTGAAGGAGGGTGCCCTTACCTTCAGTCAGGCTTTGTCCTCAACTCTGCAGGTCCTTAAATTTGATTTTATTAGCTCACCCTGAAACAAGCTCAAGGCAAACTACTCCAAAACAACGAATAATGAGATCGATCTGTATCCCAGAAACTGGGTGCCTGCCTTGGCTTAGAAGGCCTTCTAGAAGCCTTCCAGGCCTCGCAGGTGTGAGCTAGTGGCACCCCCGGTCCCAGCCCGCCCCTCGCAGCCCTACTCTGCCCTTTAGGCACGCGGGCCTGAGCAGCTCACGCGCCCCCGGGGCCGGCCCAGGGCACGTCGCTCCGCGTACATCTGTCCCGCCAGCGCTCCCACCTAGAACGCCTGTGGGAGGCCCGGCTCCACCCGCGACCCCGCGCGCCTCCCCGACCCGCTCCCCCTGGCACGGCGCGAGCCCCCGCGGCCCGCCGGCGGCGGCGCGGGGAAGGCCGGCCGCCATCTTGCCCCACGGCAGCCTCACCATGGCGCCCGGGCTCCTGAGCGCGGCGCTGCTCTTCGTCGGGGGCGCTGTCCTGTACACCGAGCAGCCCTCGTTCTCCGACAGGGGCCCACAAGGCCCCGCGCGGGAGCAGGCCGCAGGCCCCGGGTGGCCGGAGGCCAGGCGTGGGGGGCTCAGGCCGCAGAGGGGGCACCCCGCGCAGGAAAAGAAGAGGCCGGACGCGAAGGGCAGTGTCTGTTCATTCCTTTCTTCGGACCACAGCCTCCCCTGCCTTTCCCCCGCTTCTAGGTGTTTGATTCTGCGTCCCTCCTTTTCCGTTGTTCCAACTGCCTTTAAAAATTTACAGACTTAAGCAGTCCAATTATAACGATGGCAGTAGCAGTACCGACAGCAAAAATGCCACGCATTCGTGTAGGGCGTCTAAATACGCGCCTCAGGACACGCTGGGGCCTGGCAAACCCATTTTACAGACTCATAATTCACTGGACTTCGGAGTTGGATTAGGGCTATGGGTGACCTTTTCCTACTGCAGTGGAGAGAAATAACCCAGCAAGTTAAATAGCAAGTATTGTAGCTCTTGACTCACCAGTTCCAGGTTCTTAAATGGCCATTTCACACGGGAAAGAACATGAAACCCGGCCAGAGAAACATTTCATTCCTACACTTCTGGGGAATAGTTTTAAAATCAATGAATTATGTCGATGTGTTTCTATTTACAAGCAATCAGTGGAGGCATGTATATCTTAACTCCCTTTTTTTCTCCCTGAAAATAGCGGTGTGCCTTAGGCATCCGTTTTTAAAATAGGAATTTAAAAGACTGTACTAATGTATTAACATTAGGAAGTAGTACACATTATCAGATGTTGAGTCTAAATAACACACCGTCTTGTTTTTAGATTGCGGAAGGGCACCACTTGCGGACATGTCGAAAGGGTCTCGGATTATCGGGGGCACGGACGCCCAGGCTGGCGCGTGGCCGTGGATAGTTAGCCTGCAGATTCAGTCTGGAAGGACCCTTACTCATGTGTGTGGGGGCAGCTTAGTGAAAGACGGCTGGGTCCTCACGGCTGCCCACTGCACCCGGGACACTAGGTACGTATTCAGAACACCACTACCTTCTTCTCTTAGGGCTTATTTTAAAATGGTGGCGAAACATCTGTCTTCAGTCAAGGTCATTATGCTGTATGTTTGTAAGGGCCCGTTATGCTGTATATGTGCTACACTTAATACCTTTTTGAAATGAATCCTTTAAGTCAGAGGTCAACAAACATTTTCTGTAAAGACATTTTATGTAAATATTCTAGGCGTCACAGACTGTGTGGTCTCTGCCACAAGCGTTCAGCTCTGCAACTGTAGAACCAAAGTGGTCACAGACAATACATAATTAAATGCGTGTGCTGTGATCCAATAACACTTTATTTATGAACACTGAAATTTGAACAAAATACTATTTTGTCACTTTGGGTTTTCCCCCAGCCATGCACAAGTGCGAAACAACATTCTTTATTAGCTGGGTGAAGATGGGAGGCAGGCCAGGTTTGCCTTGTGGATTGGAGTTTGTTGGACCTGGCTTTAAATAATGAAACTTTCTTTTAGCTTTTAAAATTATTGTATTGTAACCATGTCTTTGTCTTTCTTGCCATTAGATCATGAGTTATTTGAAGACAAGGACTATATGTTTTATTTTGTATTTTTGGCACTAATATAGGATTTGGCCTACTTTCTAGGAGACAGAGTAAATGTTGATTGAATGTATGAATGATGTCAATCCTGGGTAACAGAACTTACCGCAGTGAGACTAGAACTTCACAACCCTCCTAACCGTTTAATATGAAGTGCTAAGATAAATCCTTTGGAAACCATGGTACCTGTCATACAGTCGCCCTTTAGTCTTTAATTTTTAAGACAACAGCGATCTTAGAGAAGAATGAAAAGTCTGTAAGAGGAACTCACAACTTCAAAATTCAATTGAGGGCAACTGGCCTGATTGCGTAGGTTTTGGTAGGTGTACTATATTTTTAAAGCACGGATTTCAGTTCTATCGATTGGCCTTTGGGGAGCAGAGATTAGAAAAACAGGCAGATACTAAAGCATAAATCAAGGGTACAGAAAGAGTTTCATGGCTAGGAATCAATTCTTTCAGGTGTGGGTGTTTTACAACTGTTGTCTAACATGCTATCTTTAAAAACTGCTTTTCCCCAGCTTTCAAACCTTAAACCAAGGGGGAAGGGCCTGCGTGGTGCGGTTTGAAAATTCCTGGAAAAGCTCTTCTGGCTTCCAGAGTGCTCGCGCTGGGCCGCATGGCAGGGAGGTCTGTGTGGCTCCCAGTCCTCCTCTGACACTGCGGCGCAGTGCCTTTAAGATCCCAAAACCTACTAGATGCAGGACCTTGGTCAAATGACGCAGCTTTGTTATGTTATCGGAGAATCTTAGAGTTCAGAGGGCCATTTTAAATGTCGAGTTCTTTCCTCTGTCCTGTAAAGGAATCCTTCTAACAATGTTGAAGTAAAGGGTTCCCTAGTCTGAAATAATTACCACTTCGGCCCCGGTCAGTGCGGCTCAGTTGGTTGGACCATCATCCTGTAGCCAAAAGGTGTGGGTTCAACTCCTGGTCAGGGCACATGTTTGGGTTGCAGGTTCAATCTCTGGTCCAGGCACATATGATCCCCAGTCCAGGTGCACCGGAGCCGGGGGCACAGCCGATCGGTGCTTTTCTCTCGCATTGATGTTTCTCTCTCCCCCTTCCTCTCTCTAAAAGCCATGAAAAAATGTCCTCGGGAGAGGATTAAAAAAATGATTGCTTCAGTGTACAGAGCCAGGCATTTTCTCATACGTAATTTCCACTAATCTTTGCAGCCACTCTTTGCTGTAGGGGACCCAGAGACTCGGCACTTGTAAGTACCTTGCTCACGGTCCCAGGGCTGGAAAGCAACAAAATCAGGGATCAAATCCGGGTGTGTCAGAGTGAAAACCCACCCACCTAACCATAACACCTCTGTGATGAACTGCTACTGTGGGAGACTCTCGTGTCAATTCCCGACAGCTGCAATTCCTAGAACGCTGTTCCTTATGTTGGACTATTCGTTTTCTTTCTGTCTTCTGAAACCTAATTCCTCTTCCAAGCATTTGAAGGTAATGTTCATATTCCACTTAACATTTCCAAAGACTCAGTCTTGTTGATGTTTTTGCCCCTTTACTCAGCAAACAGTTACTGAATATACTAGGGACTGGGCTAGGTTCTAAGAAAGTAGACGTTACTGAGGCACAGCCTTACTCTTCTGGAGTTTCCTCCCGTCTGAGGAGACTAACGACACCCCTTCTGTTCCTCGTCTCCCTTATTTCCTAAACCCCATGCCACCAATTCCCCCTTGTTCCCTCTTAGAGCAACCACTTACAGAGACCTGCTTTGACGTCAGATCCTGTCTAAGGATGTTACATGTGACCCGGTATTTAAAAGCCCTCCCACTAATCCTCCGAGAGAGCTATTATTATCTCCACTTTACACTTAAGGAATCCAGAAATCAGAGCAAGTTGGTAGCTTGTCCAAGATCACATTGCTGTTAAGTGGCAGCCCACGGATTTAAACCCAGGTCTCAGAAACTGTACTGTTTCATTATATCGCACTGTCTCTTCAGTATTTTTCAATTTCTTCCTACAGCCTTCAAACATGTTTGGGTCACCTCACTGTTATTTATAAACAAACAACAAAACCTGCCTGTTTCTGTCCTTCCCTTCACTCTTCGACTCCTCGAAAGAGAGATGCCCTTCTGTTTCGTCTGCACTGACTCATAAAATCCACACCGCAGTCTGATTTTACGGCTAAAACAGGGTCTGCCTTAACATCCCCTCCATGCCAAACCCAGACCTGCCCGTCCCCCGGCATTTGGTCTCTGCGACACTC
The DNA here is from genome assembly GCA_004027735.1 of Carollia perspicillata. Taxonomy (NCBI): domain Eukaryota; kingdom Metazoa; phylum Chordata; class Mammalia; order Chiroptera; family Phyllostomidae; genus Carollia; species Carollia perspicillata. Next base: position 7,025 of record PVKM010030173.1, on the reverse strand, counting down.
GACAGAGTTGATGCCGCCCTCACCGCTGTCTCTCCTCTCAGTTCCTAAGACACCACTACACCTTCCCTTCCTTTTCTCCACTTCCTTAGTAAGTCTTTGTCATCTTTTAAACGGCAATACTATTTTCTAGCGTTCCACCTTCTATCCCCTAGGCTTACGATCTGCACTCTTTCCTAGCGAGATCTCGTCTACTTCTGTTTCTGCCAGAATTTGTTTCTTCTGTCCCCCCTACGGCCCACTGATTGGGAGTAGATCGGAGTATCAGTCTCCTTTCCCTTAGTTCATCTCCTGCACGGCTTTCACTCACCCCGCTGCTATAACTGCCCTAACGAGTGTGAAGTCGTATCTCCTTATGGTTTCATTTTGCATTTCTCTAATCGCTAGTGATGTTAAACAGCCTTCCACATGCTTACTGTCCATTTCTAAATCGTCTTTGGAAAAATGTCTTTTCAAGTCCTTTGCTCATTATTTAAGTGGGCTGTTTGGGTTTTGTTGTTGTTGTTGTTAGGTTGTAGGAGTGTTTTATATATTCTGGCCATTAATCCCTTATCACATACATGTTTTCCAGATAGTTTCTCTTATTCTGCGGGTTGTTTTTTCACACACTTGATAGTGTCCTTTGATGCACAAAAGTTTTAAATGTTTTTAAAAGTTGATGTATAAATGACACACAATATTCTGTTAGTTTCAGTTGTCTGTCACAGTGATTGATATTTGTATACATTAAGAAATGATCCCCACAATAAATCTAGTTACCATCTATCACCAAGGTTATTATAATATCATTACTGTATTCCTTATCTTGTACATTACATCCCCATGATTTATTTATTTTATAACTGGAAGTTTGTACTTCTTACTTTTTTTATCCTCGTCTGAGGACATTTTTTCATTGCTTTTAGAGAGAGAGAGAGAGAGGAAGGAAGAGAAACATTGATGTGAGACAGAAGCATCAGTTGGTTGCCTACTGTGCACACCAGGACCTGGGATCGAACCCACAACCTAGGTATGTGCCCTGACTGGGAATTGAACCATGACCTTTTGGCATGGGGCAATGCTCCAACCAACTGAGCCACACTGGCCAGGGCGAAGTTTGAACCTCTTAATCCTCTTCACCTAATCCTTCCTGCACTCCCAGCCCTCCTGACTCTGGTAACCACCAGTTTGTTTCCTGTACCTGTAAGTCTGTTTCTGTTTTGTTTTCTTTGTTTTGTTTATAAGTTTTTAATTTTGATGAAGTCCAATTTATCAATTTTTTTGTTTCTGTGATTTTAGTGTCATATCCAAGAAATCACTGTCAAATTCAACATCATAAAGGTTTTCTCCTTTGTTTTCTTCTAAGAGTTTTTATCATTTTACTCTTATATTTGGGCCATTATCTATTTTGAGTTCATTTTTGCATATGGTGTAAGGTAAGGGTCCAACTTCATTCTGTTGAATGTAGACATCCAGTTTCCTCAGCACAATGTATTGAAAGCCTGTCCATTCCTCCACTGAACTGTCTTAACACCGTGGGAAATCAGTCGACCACATGTGCAGAGGTGCATTCTGGGCTCTCCGTTCTTTCCTGCTGGGGTTCACACCCGACCTGTGTCAGCACCACCGTTCAGAGTACTGTAACTTTGCCTTGAGTTTGGAAATCAGGAACTGTGTGTCCTCCAGCTTCATTCTTCTTTTTCAAGATTATTTTGGCTACTAGGGGGTCTCTTGATATTCTAGATAAATTTTAGGATAGGTTTTTCTACTTCTGCAAAGAACGTCACTGGGATTTTCCCTAGGGATTACACGGAGTCTGTACAGAGCACTTGGGGTGGCCCGGTCACCCTAACACCAGCGAGTCTTCCGAACCATGAACATGAGGTGTCTCTCCTCCTATTTATGCAGTCTGTAGTCCCTTTCAGCAATATTTTGTAATTTTCAGTGTACACGATCTTTTTTAATCTTACGGTCTGAATGTAAGTTGAAGTAAATAATATAAATTAAGTTTGGAAAAGAAAAGAAACATCCTTGTTTCAAAGTAGCGTAAAGCAGACGCAAACACAGCGCAGCCTCTCCGGGCGTGTGCAGCGTGCTGCCGGGCGCTCGGCTGTCTGTGCTCTCCACGGCGCACTCGGGCGCCCGTGACTCTGACTCCCGCCGGCGCTGAGCGTGATCGTCACACGTGCACTCTCACGTGCACGTGCACATGCACACACACACATGGCCCATCTGAAGGATGGAAAGGAATTCCGTCATTTGTAAACACAACCGTGTAAGAAGTAAAAGTGCTTCCTTCCCAACTCAGTGGTAGGTGTAACAACTATATAATGCTTGAGTTTTAATTGTTGATTTTTGACCTACAGAACATCTTTTGGCTTGATTTGGGTTTTTTTCCCTTTTTGCCTGTTTTTAGTTTTTTTTTTTTGAGACTGTCAAGATCCACCATACATATATTTTTAATTGATTTTAGAGAGACGGAGAGAAAGGGAGAAGGGAAGGAGGGAGGGGGAGGAGAGGCGGAGAGGGCAGAGGGGGAGAGATACGCTGTTCCACGTATTCACGCATCCATTGGCTGGTGCCTCTGCCCTGCCTGGGGTCAGACCCGCACACCTGGCGCCCTGGGACAGCGCTCGGACCAGCTGAGCTCCCTGGCCAGGGCTCCCATTCGTTGCTTCTTGTTTTTATCTTTAGTGTCATGCTTTATGAATCCTTTCTCATGTCGATGCTATGCATGCACCTATATTTTCTTTCTGATTTCATTTTTATAATTTTCACACTCATTAAATATCCAAATGTTTCATTCCAAAATCTCAAAACTTTACCCAAGTAAAAGGAAGAGTTTAGTGAACTCGCATATGCCAACCACCCAGTTTCGCGTTGTCAACTCACGCCTGATGCTTCATCCTCATCCTCACCAGCTCCCCCTCCAACTACTTTGAAGCAAATCTCCGACATACCACCATGCACCTCTAAAAGTTAGGAAGTTTTATCTAAAATATTTGTGCATATATATTTAGTCCATTTTGAGTTTATTTTAGTTTTTAGTGTTCTTCAAAGATTTATGTAATTTCTCAAACTAGTTAGTTCGGTAGTTATCCCAGTACCACTTGCTGAGTAATTCATGCTGTGTCCCCTGGTAAGAAGTGCTGCCTCAGTCGCATGAATTCTCTGATTCTGCTGTCGGACCTCCTGTTCCACAGATATTTTTCTCTTTCCCTACATCTTGATATTTAGGCTCTCATTTGATGCGACTTTATGTCACATAAAAGTAAGATTAAATTTTTTGTTATTAATTAACACAAGAAAAACAAAAAGTAGTGGGAGATTAAGAATATTTACTTAAATAAAAATGTTTATTATAAAAATATTTACTTTCTTTTAGAGATCCTTTAATGTGGAGAGTTGTGCTTGGAACTAATAATATAGCTGGGCGTCATCCACACACCAAGATTTTAAAAGTTAAAGCAATCATCGTTCATCCAAACTTCGATGTGCAAACTTATATAAATGATGTTGCACTCTTTCATTTAAAAAAAGAAGTGAGGTATAATAACTATATTCAGCCTATCTGTCTACCTTTTGATGTCTTCCAAAACCTGGATCAAAACACAAAGTGTTTTATAAGTGGCTGGGGAAGAACAAAAGAAGAAGGTAATTATAGTCTGAATTTTATTGATACAATTTTTTTCTGGTTAGTGGAGAGGGTGAATCCTTTTATACATTTCCTTATCTCTTTGTATGATGAGTTTGGACAATAGGCCTTTATAAACCAGTGAAAAGAAAATGTCTCTTTTTACTTTTTTTTAAATTGAACTTATTGAGATGACATTGGCTAATAAAATTGTGTGGGTTTCAGGTATACGGTCTACAACACATCGTCTGTGTGTCGTACAGTGTGTTCACCACCCACGTCAAGTGTCTTTCCATCACCATTTGTCCTCTTACCTTCTGCCTCTCCCCACTTCCTTCCCACTGGCAATCACCACACTGTTGTCTGTGTCCATGAGTCTTCATTTTCTGTGCTTAATCCCTTCAACGTTCTCACACAGCCCCCAACTCCCTTCCCTCGGACAGCTATCGGTCTGTTTTCCATGTTCATGAGTCTGTCTCCACTTAGTTAGTTGATTTTCTTATTAGATTCCACATATGAGTGAAATCATATGGTACTTGTCTTTCTCTGACTGGCTCATTTCACTTAGAATAATGCTCTCCAGGTCCATCCATGCTGTTGCAAAAGGTAAGATTTCCTTCTTTTTGATACCTGAGTAGTATTCCATTGTGTAAATGTACCACAGTTTTTTTATCCACTCATCTACTAATGGGCACTTGGGCTCCTTCCGAATCTTGGCTATTGTAAATAATGCTCCGATGAATATAGGGGTGCATATATTCTTTCAAATTAGTGTTTTCAGGTTCTTTGGATATATTCCCAGAAGTGGAACTGCTGGGTCATAAGGTAGTGCCATTTTTAATTTTTTGAGGCAACTCTGTACTACACTCCACAGTGGCTGTACCAGTCTGCATTCCCACCAACAGTGCACAAGGGTTCCCTTTTCTCACATCCTTGTCAACACTTGTTGTTTGTTGATTTATTAATGATAGCCATTCTGACAGGTGTGAAGTAATATCTCATTGTGGTTTTATTTTGTATTCCTCTGATAATTAGTGACAATGAGCACCCTTTCATAGGTCTTATTGGCCATCTGTATGTCCTCTTTGGAGAAGTGTCTATTCAGGTCTTCTGCCTATTTCTTAATTGGACTTTGGTTTTTTTGGTGTTGAGTTTTGTAAGTTCTTTATACATTGTAGATATTAAGCTCTTACCACATGTATTGGCGAATATGTTCTCCTATTTCTGTGGATTGTCTTTTCATTTTGTTGATGGTTTCCTTTGCTGTGCAAAGCTTTTTAGTTTGATGTAGTTCATTTGTTTTTTTTTCTGTTTCCTTTGCCCAAGGCAATGTATCAGAAACAGTTCTGCTCCAAGAAATGTTCAAGATTTTACCGCCTATGTTTTATCTAGGATTTTCATGGTTTCAATTCTAACATTTAAGTATTTAATCCATTTTTAGTTTATTCTTGTCTATAGTATAATAGGTGGTCTAGTTTCATTTTTTTGCACATATCTGTCAAATTTTCCCAACATCATTTATTGAATAGACTGTCTTTACCCCATTGTATGTTTTTGCCTCCTTTGTCAAATATTAATTGACTAAAAATAATTGGCTTATTTCTGGGCTTTCTGTCTGTTCCATTGATCTTGTCTGTTTATTTTTCTTCCTTGAGGGAGAGAGAAACTTATCTTCCAAAGCAGAAATAGAGACTTTCTGTGGTTATACATGCCCCAATACTTGAACCTTTCTATGTTCTCAGAGAGAATGATGGATCTGAGTGTTTCTGTCATTGCTGAGACTCACAGGTGACAGAGCCAGCCAAGTGACAGGATTGCTCATCTTAACTAATAAGCTTCTGGCTATAAGGAATCAACTTAGTGTCCTTTTCAATTTAATGCCCTATTTAGTATCACACGGGTTGATTGGTATGTATTTTCTTTAACACAAAGGGGCACTAATTTTCGATTGGCTGAACTAATGGGAGAAATAAAAAAATGTAGAAAACAGTCTCTGACTTTGGTAATAACAGCAGCTATCATTTGGGAGCATCAGCCACATTTCAGGCCTTGTTTTAAATAGATATTAGCCAAAGAACATGTGCACACGTGTGCACAGCCCATGGACACAGACAACAATGTGATGTGGGTGGGGTGGAGGGAGACAAAAGGGGAGAGAGTGGGGACATCTGTAATAGTGTCAGCAATAATAAATAAATAAATAGCTGTATTGTTCTTATCCTCCCAATATTCCTATTAGGAAATTAATATTATTATTCCCTTCTAATAGATCAAGAACTGTGGATCTTACAGGTTGAGAAGCTGGGACTCGCATCCAGGTCTTTTTGATTCTAAAGCCAAAATATTTAAGTCCTGTGTCAGGTGCAAACTGCTCCTGAGGGAATGAGAGTCTGGTCAGCAGTACATGAGGTCAAGTACTGGGGCTTCTTTCTGTTCCTCACAGAAACCAGCCATTTCGATATTAGTGGGTTATTTGGACAGGACAGAGGTAAATGTATGAAAGATTATACATTATCGGTTCTTTTCCTCTGTTAATATTGTACTTTCCAAGAAAAGTAAGGAAAGCAACGTGGTATAGGGAACAGAGCACTGGCTTTAGAATCAGAAACCTAAGTCTGGATCTCAGCCCTGCTATGTACTAACCGAATGGCCACTGACAATCACTGAGTCTTTAACAATGAAAAATGGTAGGAGCAACTACTATTTATCCTGGACAAGCATTTTAATGCTTTCTTTTTAAAAGATTTTATTTATTATTTTTATTCTTAGAAAGGAAGAGAAGGAGAAAAAGCAGGAGAGAAACATCAATGTGTGGTTGCCTCTCATGCACCTCCTACTGGGGGCCTGGTCTGCTACCCAGGCATGTGCCCTGACTGGGAATCGAACTGGTGACCCTTTGGTTTGCAGGCCAGCACTCAATCCACCGAGCCAAACCAACGAGGGATGCATTTCTCATTTAACACCCATAACAATACTATGAGAAATACTATAACATGGACGAATAACCTGAGGTTTAACAAGGTTAACGTGGGCGCACAGACATCTAGAAGCCCACAGGTCCCAAGGAACTGTGGCCGTGCACATGTCTCAGCTGTGGTGGTGCAGTTGCAGGTCAGCCCCCATACTGAGGACCCATCTGGAAGCAAATCCCCCACACAGCCCAGCCAAACCATACAGACTTTTGATGAGTGTTTAGTACCTTGTTGGAAGGATAAACTGGCATTGTCATTGAAAATGATCAATCAAACTTCCGGCCAAGATGGAGGCATAGGTGGGAACACTGTACCTCCTCTCACAACCAAGATTAAGGACAACAAATATTTATAAACAATAACACAACCAGAACACAGAAAATTGAACTATGGAAGTCCGACAACCATTCAACCCCACCGGTAAGAGGGGCAGAGTCAGCAGC
>PVKM010030172.1:0-17413 GCA_004027735.1 Carollia perspicillata | reverse complement strand
GGCTTCACTGGAAAGAAGGATGTGTTTCCCAAGACTCTCTCTACATCAAAGTCATTGAACCTTTTTACTTTCTCCTTTGTGTTAAGCAACTGCTAAGCTTCTATTCAATTTTCCCATGCTTTTGAGATGTGACTTCACACTGAGCTCCAGGGCAGCTCATTCTGGCTTTAGCCAAGGATTTGAGGGACTATTATGTATAAATAGGTCTAGATCTTTTGTTAATTTTTTGTGATTAATAAAGTTTGATTAGACTTTCAAATGTGATATCTAGAATTTATTTTATAAGAATTTTAGAAAACATCCCCCTTATGTACAGAAACCCTATATATATGTAATTTATATATATACCATATATATACTATAATACTTAATATTTCTATCAATGATCAGATGTATTTTCCTATAGAAATACACACATGCATACACACACACAAATGTTTATTGTTTTTATAGTCCCAGACAAATGCCATTTTTTCCATCTGTAATTAGATATCAGTACTAATAATTCTATAAAAACTAGTAAGCTTCCTGGGAAAGTCCCATTTCAAACACATTTCTGGCACCCTGGTAAAAGAAGAAGAATCCTCACATTTATAATATTCATGAGCACCCTTGTAATCTTAGTAGATCATTTTTAAGAAAGGAGAAAAATCTTACAAGCTCTTATTGCCTAATAAATACCATCAATGTCTCCATTTCCCAGACCCCCTTCCTGTTTTTCTTTAGATCCCCTTAAATAATAGACTTTGTTTCCTTTCCATGGTATTAATCTATTTATTCTTGTAAAAGTTAATCTACTTTCTCATAGATCATTATTTTGCCTTCCTGCCCCTAAAGTAAGTATGGATTTTGTTTTGAAGTTCTCTAATGGTTATTCATTGTAAGATAGAATCAGGTAAAACAACAGAGATAAAAGGAGAGAATGTAGCATTGACCAAGAAGTAATGGGATGTGAACTCCTAAGCCCCAGGACCACTGGGCAGGAAAGGACTCTCTGATCTCCTGCTCCTGTGGTCACTACTGTGTGAAGATGTCACCTAATGCTGCCTGCAGGTACCCCAGTGTATGCATCAAAGCTAATCTACTTTTAGGTATTTAAATAAATTATTTTATAGTCTTCATTTTGGTTATGTTCTGGCTTAAGGGCCTGCAATAATTAGTGTTACAAAATAAGAAAAAAGTACTACATATTTGAAGTGTACAGGGAAGATCTATTCTATTTAAAAATTTACAAAAAGCAAGATATTGTGGGCATGAGGAATTAAAAAGAGCTATGAAACAGTACCAAAAAGAAATAAAGAAACATAGCAATAATAATAAAGATAATTAGTAACCAGGGCCTTTGTAACCTTAGCAATAATAATAAAGATTCTCAGTAATCAGAGTCAATGTAAACAGGTACACTATCAAAGAAACTTTCCCTCAAATTATAGGTGAATAAGATAATAAAAAGCAGAAATGTTAGGCAAATCACCAATTTTGAAAGGAGATTTACCAGCTCATGCAATTACAACAAACTAACCAACCAGAGCCAATTAATAAAATATATTAAGATTTGCTTCAGGCAGATGATTTTAATGATTTTTATAAAGTCATGATATATATGTAATGTTTCTCACTCCTTAAAAATGAAACAACATCTAACATTCCAATTCTTACATTCAGACATCATTTCTAGTTGCACACACTTGCATTTATAAAGTTTTCTTGGAGAAGTCTGCTAGGCATTAATATATATTTCCTTTATTATCTTTTCTTTTAAAAATATTTTATACCTCCAGCATTAGACTTATTATACATTATGACAGATTTGAGTCAATGAGAAATTAGATATTGTTTAAATTATATTTAGCATGTATTTACTAATCATTATTTAATGTAGACAATAGTCTTTATTTTTGAAGTTTTTGACATTTATATTAATTGATATTTATACATGGATAACTCAAATATAGACATTAAAAAAAGATTCCACCCTGGCTGGCATAGCTCAGTGGATTGAGTGTGGGCCTGCAAACCAAAAGGCTGCTGGTTTGATTCCCAATCTAGGGCACATGCCTGGGTTGCAGACCAGGTCCCCAGTAAGGGGGCATGTGGGAGGCAACCACACATTGATGTTTCTCTCCCTCTCTTTCTCTCTCCCTTCCCCTCTCTAAAATTAAATAAATAAAATCTTAAAAAATATATTCCCTGAAGTATTAAATAAATACATTCTTAATGTTCTCCTGAAAGTTGTGATTAATTTTTCCATTTGGCCACTCCTCATATCCACACTCATTTCTGGGAATCTCTTATGTATGTCCATTTACCCTCTTGCGGTTGGGTAACAACACAAAGGAGAGAACAATTGGAGTTTATTAGAAGATGGTTGATCAATAATTCTCCCTTTCTCTACTATAACACAATTAAAAATGATGCATGAGTTTGATTTTTGATGTGTCCAATTATCTTTATGAACTAAATATCTAAACTTGGATTAGTGCAGGGCTTCTCCCCTGGATAACCAAATACTGCAAATAAATATTTTGAATCAGAACTAGAGGAGACATTAGAATAATAAATATAACAGATATTATAGAAAACTGATTTTTATTTCAGGTAATATGAAGTCTTTACAATAATAAGCATATTCTGTGAGTGTTCAACAGAGGCTTATTTTTCCCATACGAGCCCTTCCCTCTATTCCTTAGATACTTTAAATTCACAATCTGTTAAATATAATCACTTAGCTTCCTTAAATGAGAGGCTAGTGAAAATCATGAATTGTAGAATCTACACTTTAATTTTTTTGAGCGACCTTTACATGTCACATCCAACTGCTTTTGATACTGGGTCTCTGCCTGAATTCTCATATCATTAGACTGTGGGATGATTTGTATTTCGGGAATTACATTACACTGATACTTTTAAAACTTAAAATGTGATCATTAATACACTTTTTAAAGAACACATTAAAACTAATTTTATTTTTTTCTCACACTTATTGATGCAAAACTAATAGAAAAATAACACTTATGAAATTACTTCAATTATTTTAAAATAATCATTTGAAGTATCATGCATTCAATGTTTAAAACTGTGACTAGAAGTTAAAGTTAACTGTGTTCGCTTATGTTTTTAGCATAATAACTTAATGAGCAAGTTTCAGTTTATTCATTTACAAATGGAGAGCATGAACTTCAGAAGAATTTTCTTGCAAATAACTTTTTGAGAGCTTTAAGATATATACATTTTGAGTGTTGAAAAATATGACTTCAGTCAATTTTTATTCAACATGAATCATAATTAACAACTATATTTAAAACGTGAATCGGCAATCCATTTTTAAATTTGCAGTTACACTTCCCTTTGCCATATCAGTCACTGTTGTAAAATAACCATTTTTTTTATTTATCAAATAAAACACATTTAGAAACATCTACTTATAGAGAGCTTAGGTGCTAGAGTTAAAAAAATAAAGTATAACTATTTTTTTTTACCCGAAAAGAAACTGAACAAAATCTAACGTTTGTCAGTTTCTTCTTTTTCCTCCAAATAGGAACAAGATGAACTAATGACTTTCGTCAGTATTTGGGTGCTATTTTTTCTACATTTCTAATTTAGTCTTAGTTATCATTATTTTTTATAAAGTTAGCACTTGCTCATTGTATAATCAGAATAGTTTTCATATTAACCATTGTAAAATTCGAAGGTTAATCATTGTATGATGTTTATGGCCTCAAAAAGTTGGGTCTTATTATAAAAATATTGAAAAACTCTAATGTTATATAATTGTTTTATTTCTTGGTTATCCAAACTGAGGCATCTGTAACTAAAATAGTACCAACTGTAGTAAGTGTCTAATGAGAATACTTTCCTGGGCTGTAATTTATGCATGTGTAAATGCTAGAAACTAGCTACAGGCAACCATTAGTACAGGACCATTGTATTGAAATTTATGGCTTGATTTTTTTCCTTGTCTTGTTTTTGAATAACGGATAATATGATTTCATGTTGTGAAGCCACACAAGAGCATGCTATGGTGATAACTTCACAGGGATAATTAATTGACTTCTTGATGGTGCAGTGCCACTCTCCTTGTAATTCCTTAGGATTGAGAGGTGGGTCTTGTTTGCTTCCAAAGGGCATACATCTGTGGAATCTCAGCTATAAGGGGTCTGTCACCTATTTGACCTCCTTTAGCTTTGAGTCTCAACCTTTATTCCCACGAGCCTGAAAAGCAAAGAAAATCAAAACCCAAACCAGTTTATGTCAATTACCCCAAGGCAAATGTGCCTTTAGTGTTCTGTCTACCTCTTAGGGTTGTAGGCAGGAAAAATAATTTTCCTTCTACCTTTCTGAGTTCTTGACTGGGACCCTTAAAACAAAAAGACAGATTAACAAGAGAAAACGAAATGGTATATTAATGCATGCAGCACACATTACATGGGAGAAACATAAACGAAAAGTAACAAAAAATGGCGGGTTGGAATTTTAGCTTTATAACATCTTCAACAACAAAAAACAAATTGGTAGAGAAATGACAGGACAAAGGGTTTGGGCTAGGGGTAGTAAATCCTAGAGAAGTAACTAGGAAGCTAAGGTTAGTTTAACAAGATTTGCTTTTACAGATTCCTTAGCCTCAGTTCCCCATTTCTGTCAGTAAGAATGTCTTCCTTCCTCTAGGTACATCTTTCGGCAGGTAAGCCTCATCTTCTGCTTTCGTGAACTAAAGGAGAGCCAGGGTGCTCTTTTCATGCATGCAGTTTCTCAAATGTCTTTAACTCCAAATAGTCAATATATGCCAAAGTAGCATTCTTTGGAGTGATATACTCTGAAAATAGCCACCGTGGTATTTTAGATTTTTCCCTCAACAGAAAATATTTCATCAGAGCCTATCTGGGGTTTTACCAGAGCCTGGCTGATCTGGGGGCAGGGCAGTCCCCAGCTGCAGCCCTGTCTAGCTTTCCTATCTCACCTGTGGTGGGCAGGGTGGGGCTCCCAAGGATTTATGAAAGTCACAGCCCAGGGGCACGACAAGACTGCGACCTAATCATGGGATTATAATTTGCTCTCCATCCCCCACACCTTACTACCACCTCAGTGGTGCTCCTGTGTTGTGACAGGAGAATATAACTGAAAAGCTGCACATTTCAAAACTTACTTTAGAAGAAATCTAAAGGGAAACCCAAATGTAATAGGGAGACAAAAACAAGCACACGAGAAAAAAAAACTAGCTTCTGACACCTACAGCTACAGCAAATAGCAAACAAAGCTTAACTTCCTGACACATAAACACAAAACTTCTACAGAGGACCTATGTACCTCCGTTCCTTTAACCCAGTACATCATATCCAGCTTTCCGCAAAAATTCCCAAGGCAGGCTAAAGGACAACAAACTCATTTGGAAGAGACAGAGCTAGCCACAGAGCTGGACACAGATATGACAGAGTTGGTGAAGACCAGGAATTTGAAATGACTATGATTAATATTTAAGAGCTGTTGTGGAAAAAAAAAGAACCCTGTGCAAGAATAGATGAATGCTACAAGCACAAAGGAGGAGATACTGGAGATTCAGAAGGAAGCCTGACAATGTCAAACTCCCTACAACAGTAATGAAGAACTTCAATTACCACTGCAGTGACTGAAGGAACAGGTTTTATTGAGAGTCTTCATATGGAAGTTTGTGAATGCCTGAGAATTTAATATTTATTCTACACATCACTTTTATTTTGAAGTAAAATCAACATTTAGAGTTGTAGGAATTTCAACTTTCTTTTATTTTGTGTACAGGTCTTAGAGTTACTCTGAACATTCTTTCTCTTCATACATATATGTATATTTTTTTCTATGTCAAGTGTTAATAGTTCAGTTTGGCTTTCATTTTGAATGGAAGTCTTTATCTGGCTCTCTGACGACAAGGGAAAGGTCTTCGTGCCAAAGTTGTGATTAACTTTATAGATGCAGGGGAATTATGGAAATGCATCATGCAAAATGCCTACTTGCCAAAATTATTCCATGACCTTGTGCTTCGGCTGAGTTTTAAATAATTCAGTGATGTATTGAATGAATAAATTTGTATTGCTTGTTACTCTAAACAGTCATGCGTTCACTCTTCCTTGCCATTTTTAATAAAGCCTACTTTTCTAATATTCATGAAATATTGCATTTCAATTAAATTACATAGGGTTTGAGATAATAGTTTGCCCTAAGCTGTTTAGTGTTGACACCGGCTGTCACTTACTTTTTCTTTGGTATAATGCCCAAGGAGCCTTTGAGTACAACTAATACAAAGTACTGTCACTCTCTAATGAGACACTCTTTGATCATGGATAGCACAACACTGTCTGAGGAATGGAATAATAAACTCAATATTCTGTTTATAAGGAATAGGAGATATCAAAATATGCAGAAGTGTTCAAAATAAACTTTGCTACTTTAGTGAACATTATAAGTGTAGATTGTTTTAATTCTCCCGAATTCCAAGCATCTGCATGTCAGTATGTTTTTCTCAAATTTTTCCTTTGTCTCTTATTCACATTATGTATCACTGTGTACACAAATGAATGGACAGAGAGAACAAATGGATTTTGGGCTTACTGCATTAACTTAGCGTTTACAAACTGTTAACTCTCATGCGGCTTTTACCTTTTACTGACCTGATAAATCCTCCCTGTAGCTTGGCCCTGACACCAACCAATGCTTTGAATAGTTTTGATGCTCTCTGTTTCTTACTAAATCAGGACATTCATTTGGAGGGAAAAAAAAAAGCATTCTATAACTAGAAATAGCAACAATAATCATTCTGGTTATTAGGACTGATGTTTTTAGCATATTATCCTATATTTCATTAATTATACTTTCTTAATGAACTGGGCTTATTTAGACAGTAGCATATTTTTAGTCACTTTTAGGTATAATTGAACTATAATCACCATCCTGTTAAAGAGAAGCAATACCAAACTGAAATATATGAGGCTTTATTCTTAGAATACCATAAATTAATAGCATTTACATATTAATAACCACCGTCTAGTTGTCTTTTAAAAATAATTTATACATATTGTATTACCATTGGGTTGATAGCTTTGGATCATTGCACACTAAAATGATGGGCATTTTCATAACAAAACATTCCTCTCAGGTATTGTCCCATTCACCTACGCTCTCTTCCTCTACACAGGCAGGTGGTTTCCGGCAGCTGGGATTCGATGCCACAAAAGATTTTGAAATCTATTCCATTGCAGAGGGCTTCAAAAAAGACACGGTCAGACTCTGCCACAGGGATTTTTGAAAGCATTTTTATTTTTTACCAAAAGCAAAGAAAAATAACCCTACTTATTTATTTTCTTTAATTCACTTGATCTGCACTATAGAATCCATGAAAAATACAGCAAATTTAGGTAGACCAAACTACTATAATACCACTAATTTTCTTTTGTGTAGATGGTCTTATTGTGTAATACACAATAATATAGTAAAATGTAATGCACAATAGTACCTATAAAATGGTTTTAATATTTTTTCGGGGAGGCTTTTACAGACTATTTCATTAACTGTGAGAACTGCTTTCCTAAACTTCTATGCAGAGGAAGGCTTTGAGGTGGCCTCTGGGATTGCCTCCCCTGGGGTACACGCATGCATAACTGCCACTTCTTAAGTATGAGGGCAGCCTGTGAATATAACGGAATAAAAGCTCCTTTGGTTATTGCCCTTTTATGGCAAAAATGACAAGGTAGCCACCCCATGATTTTGTCCCAAAGACTGCCCATCATACCAGATGGGAGAGATTCTCCTCCTGGTTATAAAGAAGTCAGCTGCCATGCTGTGAGCGAGTTAAACAGCCAGGTCTGCGATCTGAGACCGACCCTCAGCAGATACTCGGGAAAAAATGGAGATTTCATTCCTACAGTTGCAAGGAGGTAAGTTTTGCCAACAACTCAATGAGCGCGAGGAACAGGAACATTAAATGAGATCACAGCCCCAGCCAACACTCTGACTAAGTCTCACCAGACTTAGAGCAAAACCTCGGCTGCCCAGGCCCTGCTTTCTCATCTTCAGAAATGGTGGGATTTGTGTGTGTGCTCTTAAGTGCTGAGTTCATAGTGATTTGTTATGCTGTAATAGAAAACGGATATGGCAAGCAAGGGTTTAAATTTGAGCACCCGCAGAGTATTATAAAATGCCATGGAAGTGTTTATCAATATTACATATTTAACATATACAACAATATATGGTAGGACAAAAAATAGGTTTACAGTTGTGAATGTGCAAAACACAGATTTTATTCTTGTATTACTATTTATTAATTATTGTATTATTTGCCATACAACTGCAAACCTACTTTTGCCCCACCCTGTATGCTTGTTTTAATGTATTAGTAACTGTAAATATCAAGTCTAAATAATATGTATAGGAAGAAACTATAAATATTAATTTTAAATAATATACATTGAGAAGTATTATAACCTATCATTTTCACACACATATATGTAAACACATGTTTACATCAAGACATACACACATATATGCTTACATCAACACACACATAGGCCTCATACTCACATACGCTTGCACGCATACACACACTCATCATAAATATGTATCACTAAACAATGCAGGGAAATATAGAACCAAAATGAGTTCATAGTTTAAAATTGATCAATATTATATACTTTTCAGAATTAGTGAAGAATGACTGCAAAAGAAAATAGAAAGCATTAGGTAGATAAGATGTCGATTATCATATTCTACTGCAGAAAGTCAGTATTGCTGTGTAAATATCTTTAAATGTGCACTATAATAAAATAAACAAATGAGATATTTAATTGAATAAAACATAATTATGTCTTAGAAAAATGTAATATTTAAATTTAAATTTTAAAAGATTTTTAAAATTTAATTTATAATTTAAAATGATAATTTTGGATATTTATAAATTAAAAAGGGATCAACATATTAGTGCATCAAAAATACTATCTCAAAATCTATTTTTAGTGTTTCTATTATTTCATACAATTATCTTAACTGAATCAGATTTTATGGCATAAGAACTCGCAGGCTGTTACAAATCTTCTCTGCCCCTACTGGTTTAAAAATGTGACTTCTCTTACATCATGAGGTTCTTATGCCATCAGGACTTGGCATTAACTGAAAATACATGGTGACTACGAATAGCTGATGAAAGCTACCAAATTAGTTAAAATTCTAAGAGTCTTTGGCAGCCACAATCTAAAGGGTCTCAAATTCAGATTTTTTTTTTCTTCCCTTACCAAACTGCTTAGAAGGGTGGATCCTGCAAAACTTCAAGTACTTCCCCAACACCACAGCCCCAGACCTGCCCCAGAGTGGGTCCCTCCCTTTGGTTCATCACACTCTGTTTAAAGCCCCATCTTCCTCTTATAAAAGTTATTACAAAATGTTGTAACTTTTTTGGCATGTCTGAATCCTGTAGTACACACTGCTGTAATTAAGAACAGGGATACTGTTTTACTCAATTCTGTATCCCTGGAAAATCTCTCATTTTGCTAAGTAAAGACTTTACTATTTTGTGTTTTGAGGAAATAAGAAAAAGATTATGGCCCTGGCTGGTGTGGCTCAGTGGATTGAGTGCCAGCCTGTGAACCAGAAGGTCATCAGTTCAATTCCTGGTCAGGGCACATGCTTGGGTTGTGGACCAGGTCCCTGGTTTGGGGGTATGAGAGGCAACCACACATTAATGTTTCTCTCCCTCTCTTTCTCCCTCCCTTTCTCTATAAATAAATAAATAGATAGATAGATAGATAAATAAATAGCAAAGTTAAAAATAAGAAAAAAGATTATGTAGATCAACTTTATGAGGCAAACCATGAATTTATTAACATTTTATCAGCATACATTTGAATTTTATGATTTACTGTTACTGGTGGTAACTAACACCTTATGATTCAATTATAAATAGTGAAATGCAGTAGTTTTCAATGCATATGTGTGCTCTTGTTTGATGGTAATGAGAATCTTACCGAAGAATTTCAATTTGATTTTTAACTGCCACGTTTCAATAGTTCTAACAGTAAACAGCTAAATGGACGGCCCTTTGTACAGTAGAGTGACACAATGAAGAACTCCATGCAGACTTAGACAGCCTTTGTGGCAGGGCTTGGGGGGATGAGGGTCCTTCTCCTCCTGCTAGTTCTCAGGGAGTAGTAGCTCACTCCCCCTTTAACATCTTCCTCTCACCACTGAAAACAGCAGGGCTCTGTCAACTGGAGGCTAGCATAAAATTTAAAAAAAAAGGGGGGAGGGGATGAAAACAAAGGAATGATATATAATTTTAAAAGAATGTTTTCTAAATTATACCACCTGGCGGGACCCTAAAGCTGCTTTTGTCAACAGGCTTCTCCCACTACAAGTTAAGGCTGAAACTCCTCATCTCCTTAAACACAGGAACGCGCTCAACAGGCCTTCCTCCTCCCTCTAAGGGGCTCACGCTCAGGCACCTGTTCAATGTCGTTTCTGCTTTCCTTCTAACAGCGCACACCTACAGAAGCCCCTTTCTAGTTAGAATACAGAAGAATACACCAGTTGTGCTTATCTTCTACAGCGTTTATCCTAGCTTTTTGATTTGTAGAATAATAAAACTTATCTGAAAGCTTCATAATTTTATTTTCCCTTAAAGATATATTTAGTTCAACAATATAAATTTTATGACATCTATTTATTATTTAAGTATGTATTAATATTGATTCTTATTTTGATGTGAGCTTGACCATTTTTTTCTCTTCATCACCAATAGATTTATTAAGAAGTTACTGTTTATATTAGTGATATATATCTAGTAGTATAAGAAAAAAATACTTGCATTTATTTGGAATATCCCTTCACCTTTACTTACAGATTTGAGAAAATTAAACACCTTGATTTTATATTTCTTCTCAAAAACTTTTTTAAACAGTGCAATGAGGTAGCTTTTTAAGGTAATTGTTATGACTTGTTTGAGCAACTTGGAAAATGAATAACAGAAAAAGTCTACATCAACATTTCATACATGACATTATCCAAAATGTTGACTGCCGTTCACTGATAATGTCACACGTAACTCTGTTACCTACCACTGGCTTCAATTCAGGCTGTTATTACTCTCACATTCTGCAACCACATCTAATTCAGTGGAGAGTATCCAACACATTTGAAGGATTTCCCTTTCACCCCACCTCTTGATTGACAGAATTCCTGGTTTCTATTAGGAGTGGACTCATTTGTATGTAAAATATTCTGTAACATCCAATTGCTTGCATGAACATTTTAAACAAACGAGAGTCAATGCAATTTCATTCTCATTTCAATTGACAAGTGCTTGATGCTGCACATATTGAGGCGAATCTCGGAGAATTATTTGTGAGTATAACTATTTTTAAAGTATTTGGAACTATGTATCTTCAACCAAAAAAACCCCAAAAAAGTAGTTTAAAAAAGGAAATATCAATGACAGTTGATATTGATAGTTTGCCCTGGATTAATATTTGAGTTTGAGGCTTGAAGGTAAATGTGAGTCAAGTGACGGACAGATGAATCTGTTTCCACCTGTACCTCTGCATATTGAATGGCACATTTTTTAACATGGAAGCAAAGGGTTGGATGATGCTGATTATATAGTTAAATAACACAATCTATATTCATGGCTTGCAGGTAGGACCGTCAGACCACAGAAATCATTCACTTTCTGGTATTTTAATGTTTTGTTCTTACAGTCTTCTTACATTGTTGCAATTTAGGAAATATGCTTCACTTTTCATTCTAGCAAATAAGTGGTTTCTTGGCAGGAATGGAAACCTAGGCTATATTACTGAAACAACAGTAAGCAACACTTAAATAATGTATAGTTTCACAATTTTGTAAGGTGGCAAAAATAAAGATTATTAAACAGCTCCTTGTGTTAAAATTACATTAACTGTAAACATCAAAATTGGTATTTAAAGTTCAGAAATGTAATTGACTATGAGAATAAGCTGAAATTTTCTATGGTTGGGGAAGAACACAGTTGACAAAGCAGGATAATTATCCACGTGAAATGTATTTAAATATAGGATTTATTACACATTTAGCCATTTGGACAGCTTTCAAAAATCTGGTGATTCATTGGGGGAAGCAGCAATGACTGAGTTTAAAAACTAATTAATTGAACTGCAGAAACTGACTAAGGCTTAACTTCCAAAGTAATTCTCAAATGGGGTATGAAATAACACAAAGAACAACTGGATACATTATAGAAATATTAGAGATAATAAACTCAGAATGCTTTAAAATTTCAATTGGTGTCTTCTAAAACATAATGCTTGATTTCAGATTACTGAATAGGTTATTTTCATGTCAATTAAGCCACACACCCCTCTCTGTCTGTGTGTGTGTGTGTATGAAACAAGGAAGGATGATCGTGTTGAAATCAGCACTGCCTTTACAGATTATACTCTGAAGACAGAGTTAAAACAGAGTTTTTCCATCTCTGGAAGCAGAGAGGCATACTCAATTACCACTGACCCATTACCATTTAGGTACTGATGAGCTGTGCGATCACTGTGCTACCCAGAAATGTTTGCAGAATTGCCTTCCATGTGTTATATGTTTTTGAAGTCCTCTAATTACCATGATTGCCGTGGAGAAAGAGTTCAGGATTTATAATTCTATCAAACTCCACAGATTAGGTAGAGTTAGATTGTTGCTTTCTCACTCCTTCATGCTTGGGTAGCAAATCAAAATTTATAAGCAGTTTATTTTTCAACCATGAAATCTTAATTAGTCAAAAGATCCATATGTAAAATTATATGAAAAATAGAAGTGAGACAACGTCCTTACCAATGAGGTTTTCTTTGCCAGACACAGATTATTTGGAAATTGGCTTTTGCCTATTTGTTTGTTTTTTCACTCTGAAATTTTAAAGATATTCATGAAAATATATAGATATTGTGTTCAGTAATATGCTAATTATGAAGCCAAGTGACTAAATGCACAACAGGTAAATTTAGAGAAAAGAAACTGTAAAAGTGACATGCAACTTCTCAATTGACACATACAATTTCTCACTTAATAACAGGTCAATGCTTATAATTAAGTTATTATGTAAAGTAAAACTTTGAGTAAACTGTCATTTGTTAACGTAATATAATTAGTTGGTTGCTACTAAGTGCACTGGGGCACTTACGGGACAAAAAAATCACAAACTCAGTGCTTCAAACTCCAAGATTACAGACTCGAGTAGGAAAGAAGAGAACTTCTGTGACTGTGCTAAACAATCTTGTTTCCTGGAGCTGCAGGGCTGCTATTTCTGAATACCAAATGCAGATTCTGAATCATTGAGTGTGAATCATAACACGTGTAGTTTATAGCCTGTTAGGGTTTATTATTATGGAGATAGAACATTCACTGGGGGAAAATGAGACCCTGGAAATTGGTGTGGATCATATGGGCAGAATCTCAGGAAGGGGAAGACACTGAACTCCCAGACTCCTTCTGGTTCTCTTTGCAAGTAGAGCCAGACTTCCATCTTTTCTCTGGGGAAAGTGGTCTCTTCTTGTCTAAAAACCATGAACTGCCCTCCCCGAGGTAGTTGTCTGGTAGGGGACTGCTGATTGTCCCCAGAGCTCATTCCTATGGCCTCTGCTCCCTATAGACCTGTAAGGACCAGACTCAAGTACCAGCACAGACCAGAGGGAAAGGCAAATAGTGTGACCCGGGAAGAGATACAAATACACACCAAAAGTAGCAAGATTCTGTCCAACTACATCAATAGAAGTGTGGAGCAAATGGTTCGGTGCTTTGGAATAGATCCTGATGGTTTCGTGTTGGAATGAAAGAAATGCAATGCCATATCGGGCTACAGTCATTGAGAGGGATACACTAAAAGTCGTTTCAAGTTTAATATGCTGGCGAGGGTGAATGGGAATTGTTCTAACAGTTTGCTTGGTGTGTTGAACAAAATCTAGACTCCAAGGTAATCTATAATTAAGTGAAATTAAAAAGCTATAAATTCCTTGGAATACCATAAAGGTGTTAAGAAGATTAGACACATTTGAAGGTTAAAGTAGATTTATCATCCAATTCTCCCAAACTATGTGCCTTGGAAAAGACCAGAGTCTGTTGTTTTATGAAGGCTTTGGTATCTGTATATGTAAGGGGAGTCCCAGCCTTCTCAAAACTCTACAGTGGCTTTTGTCTGTAGGTCAGAAGTTACAGTGCAAAACCTGCCATTGAACTACCTGACTCTTTGAATCTAATTCAGATGATCAGTCCCAGGGTAACAAGGGCCAAGAGGCCACAATTACTTATCAAAGGTAAGGGAGGTGTGGTGACCTTCAAGATAAGTAGGCACAAGCAGTAATGATGGTATGACCATCATCGACCATCAGATGATGATATGACCATCAGAGCTGGACCTTAGGTAACTATTCATGGTGTCCCTAAAACTGAGTTGGATGGCATCTCCCTGAAGCCTTTCTCAATTTATCTGAGTGCAAAAGCCCTAGAGACTAAATCACCATAATGGAGAGCCACTGTCCATCAAACTGTTCCCAGAGTTAAGGCAGTTCACAGCAGTTCTTGAATAAAGACAAAGCCTGGTCTTCTTGAGGAAGCACCCTGCTGCACTGGCAAACATTTGTAATATAATTCCTTCCTCAGCCTTCCCCCGATGGACCTGACATTAGTTACCAGGTTGCCGTGTACTAAGGAAGAGAAAAATCAGAGTATTTGGGGATACCTGACACTGTCTTCAACTGAGTCCCAAATGCCACTATAGCCCACTGGCCAGAGCACAGACTTTGAGAGTTCAGGAAATCTAAGGAGTTTGGTTTGGGTCTACCTAATGGTGAGACTGGGGACCCCAGTCCACAGAGTGGAAGCTGGTACAGCCATAAAGACCAAATTGAAGCCATCACTACTGACACTGTCAACAAAACTGTCCATCAAAAGAGAGACTATGTCTCGGGGGTGTTGCATACATCGTGCCACAGTCAAGGGGCAGAGGTGCTGAATCCCTTCTTGTGCTCATTCACCTCACCTCCGTAACCTGTGCAGAAGACGGACGGATCTCAGAGAATGAAAGTGGATTACTGACAAATTTGTTGGTCCAAGCAATTGCAGCTGTTGTCCTAAAGTGTGGTTGTAGTATTGTACCAAATTAGCTAATTTCCTGGTGCCTGATACATAGATATTAACCCAACAAATGCTTTTTCCTTATACCTGTTAGTAAACACCATTGAAAGCAGTGTTTCTTCTTCCAGTTTGGGCAGAAATGAATCTTCAGGGTCCTACTTAGAGCCACGTTAATTCTCCAGCCCTGTGTGGCAGGAGTCGTGATTACCTATCCTCTGCAAAAGACATCACCGGCCCATGACTGCGGGGGACACTACCTTTGCAGGTGGTGGCGGACACGAAATGTTTATTGGAAGTTAGGGTCTTGCTCCTGTTTGCAGGAACAAAGATTATATAACCCTTCTTTATATATCTTTCCCTGAATTGTAATGTATAGATCTATAGATATCGACACATTTCTCCTTCCCCTCCTATGCCACACCACCATCAACAAATGTATAAATGTTAACTACGCCACAAATCGCTCACTGTGTTGGACACTGAAAATGGATCACAATGACAACAGTAAGGGGTACAGTCAGAGAAGCTTGGTGTCAAGCATGACACCAAAGTAACTAACACAACTTCAGAGCTTCAGGTTTCCTACACTAGGAGAGGGGGAGGTAAAGTGGGGTCCGTTTCTGAAATATCTTTCTTCTGTTAGACTTGCAATTCCAGGGATTTATGACCATAAGGAGGCACGTGATGCATTTTGGTGACTTTATCATCATGGACATTTTATTTTATCCATGGCCCACCTTGCGTTTATTCACTCTTCCTGATGGACTTACATGAATGGCTTGCCCTTATTGAATAGAGCTTGGTGAGCAGCATCAAGGTACTTTCACAGTGACAAGAGGAAGACGTATTGCCCCAACTTGGCCAATTGGAGGATCCCCTCTGGGATATAAATCATCTATGAAGTAACAAAAGAAGCTGAATATTTGCAAAGTGGCCTTTGGCTTTATGAGGCAGGCTCTAATACTTCTGCTTTCTGGTCCCATGAAGCTGTTCGGTTTCTGACAAACCTCCGAGCTGAGTTTTTATATTTCCTTAGATGTGAGCTCTTCATATAATGTTGCTGCAAATGACTCCAGTTGGTACCATTGCTTGCAACTAAAAGAGACCCATTTAGAGAGTATTTGAATAGATACTCTTTCTCTGCTCCCTTATAAATGTTGTTAGCAAAGGCATAAACGTTAACTATGCCACAAATCACTCACTTTGTTAAACACTGAAAATGGATTGCAATGAGAAAAGTGAGGGTTTACAGTCAGAGATCATTTGAACTCCCATTTGGAGAGCATTTGAATAGATACTCTTTCTTTGCTCCCTTATAAACCTTGTTAGTGCCTTATGTGAGAGAATCAAACTATAACACCTTTGCCTAATAAATGAATACCTTTTCTGTCCTGTGTGTTGCATTGCGCAGCCTCTTAGATTTCATTTTCAGCCTTGGGGTATGAGTGTATTTTCATAGACCCAAACAGACGCACATACACATGAAAGTAAATGCAAGATTATGTCTATGGGTTCTCTCAAGAATCGCTGAACATGGTGGGACAGACAAGGGAAGAAGATATCATCAGCTTAAACACGTAGAGATTTCTTCAAGGACACAACAGGTACTATGTCAAATGTTGGTGTGAACTATTGCAGCACAAATTTGTATGATTCCCTAGGTGACATTCTTATTTGTGTGGCTAAAAACATCTGGTTCTTAGTTAAGAGTTAAAGAAAGGAAAATAGGTTAAAACCAGTGTCTCCTCGGAGATTGAGAAAGGAAGAGAGGAAGAGCTTGGCAAAGCAATGAAACAGCCGGAGCCCAGGGGAAAGCCCAGCCTCCCCAGATGAGAAGCCAGAAAAGTTGCCAGAGGCACAGGGGAAATATGCCAAGGTAACATATTTCCTCCGAGGAACACAGGCTGTGAGGAAAAGCAAAGTGAAATTGGGGAAATAAGTGAAAACAATATCTGAAGTAGGAAAGAGACAAAAGGTAATGAGTACAAGATAGAAGAGGAAAAAAGTGAGATCCCGTTTCAATAATTATAGGCCTTTGCCTGTGTATATAATATTTTTTCTCCTAAAACCATATGTTAACATAGTATTTCCATTGTTCATGTTTATGACTTTAGTCCTCTCTTATTATATGATGAATGATCAGGGATGATAATAAACTGGTTACTGTTAATCAGAAATCAGCACTTAGAGCTACGGTTCAGGTAGTAGCAGCTTAAAGTCCCAGTACTGACTTGGATGTTATGATGCACTTTTTGTGTATGGAATACGGTCCTATTATTATGAGAGTACATATTCCTGTTTTTTTTTT
>PVKM010030171.1:0-17410 GCA_004027735.1 Carollia perspicillata | reverse complement strand
TCAACATAAGTCATAGGGGATAAGCAAATTAAACCAAAATGAGATGCTAACTACTACATACATGCCTATTAGAATACCTAAAATTAAAATACTGAGGATGTGGAGCAATTGAATTATTCACATATTTCTGGCATGAATGTAAAATGCTGCAACTATTCTTTAAAAAGTTTGACTCTTTCTTATAAAGTTTACCATTTAATTAAAATTACTCTACAGGGTCTAGCAGAAGGAAGGCCTGCTTGAGTGTGGTTGGCAATATGGGTACAATAATTTATAGTTGTAATTTGAACATTTTGCCTAAAATGCCATATGGTGTGGTTGAGTATGATAGTGTTATGTTACAGAATTACATGCTTATGATTTTGTAATAAAAGATTTTGTAATAAAAAAGGAACACTATTTGTGCTGTGCCCTATATGACCCAACAATCTCACCTCTGGTTATTCACCCTAGAGACAAATATTTATTTTCACCAAAAATTGATGCACAACTATTTAAGCAGCTATTCATAACCTCCCCAAACTGGAACCAACCCAGATGTTCTTTGACATGTGATAAATGTCACTAATTCATTCAATGGAATACCACTCAACAACAAAAAAGAAAGAAAATATTGATACATTTTGCAATTCAAATGTATCATGGCGAAGTTACACAGAGCAATGGAAGACAGTCTACAAAGCTTACAAGTTTATGGTTCCATTTATATGACATTCTCAATATTCTCAAAAAAAAAAAAAAAAAAAGAAAAGGAAAGAAAGGAAGGGAAGGGAAGGGAAGGGAAGGGAAGGGAAGGAACAGGGCGATGGTGAACAGATCAGAGGTACTGCTTAGATCGGAGTTTGGGTGAGTATGTTACTATAAAGTAGGAACATATCAGGGTTTTGTGGAATGATGAAATTGCTTTCTATTCCTATTTAGCTACTTATATGTTAAAATGTGTGGAACATTAAACTAAAAAGTAAACTTCAATGCAATAATCTAAAAAATTACATTAAATTTTCTTTATTTAATCCATAACAAAGACAGAAAGAGAAACAAAAAGAACGAAAGGGCACAAACAAAATAGAAACCACATAATAAGATAAAAAGATCGACCTAAAGCACTGAATCTAACATAATCATATTATGTTAGAAGACATTCTAACATTCTAATATTCTAATAAAAGAAACACTAATTTATTTGGATGGAAAAAATTCAAATATGTACTCCTTATAAAACATGCTCCTTAAGCAATATTGAAAAGTTTAAAGTAAAACATGGAAAAGTATGTATTATTAAGCACTGACAACAATGCTGGTATATCTTGTTAACTATCACATGTACTTAATGGCATAAATGGAAAATAAATTTTATAAGACTTAAAGGGTAATTCAACTAGAAGATATAATTTAACTGCTACTCTATTCAGTAAAAAAAAATCAAAAGGTTTGTATGAGGTAATTAATAAAGTTGTCCTGATTGACATGCACTCAGCATTACATCAAAGAAAAAATACACATTGTTTTCAAGTTTACCTAGACTATTGACAATAACGACCACAACACAGGAAAAGAAAACAAATCTCAGCAAATTGCAAATATGGTAATCAACTAGAGAAAATTGTCTATCCACAGTGGAGTTAAGAGAGCAGTCATTAACAGACAAGTAACATGAAAATTCCTGACATGTGCAGTAAAAGTTCCATGTCAAAATAATCTAAGGGACAAAGAAGAACCTGCAATGTAAAACAGAAAATATTTTGAACTAAATAATAATGAAGATGCAGTGTTTTCAAATTTGTAATTTGTGTTTAAAGAAAAATTGAGGCCTTGAATGCCTATAACAACAACAACAACAACAAAAAGGCAAAATATCAATGTTAGACACACACACACACATTTTAAGATATGGCAGAATGAAGATTAAAAAGGGAAAAATATTAGGAACAATAAAGATATAGAAATATATTACCATCTGACCACTCCTCGTAACCATTAAAAATAAAAGTGAAGTGTTGATCTGGGGTGTGTGATAAACTGTGGCCCACTCCTGCCTGGCAGGGTAAGGGGAAAGAATGCCGCGCTGCGGCCGCACACCATGGCCGGATAAATCCTACAAAGACAAGGGTGATTTGCACATCAAAGCTGAGGTTGCTCCAGTTCAACATATAGCACATTTTCTGTGGCCAAGACTAACATGCGGAAAAAGAAGTAAGTGAATTCATTAGCTCCACAGACTTAATGACTAGGAAGGTGAGTGGGTGTCCGTTGGCTGTGAATGTTATAATTCTTAGCCTGCGTTCCATACATATGGAGTATTTAAGATGTTGTGTAATTAGAGTTTATTTGTGCACTCGTTTGCATGTATACTGTATTTCAATCAAACAATTGTATATATGCTATAATTCCATCAAACTCCTTAAAGTCAAAAGCATATCAATCCTTGCCACTGTTGTTATGAGTGAACACTTGTTGCTTTGAGGTACACTTCAGAGTCTCCTCAAATGGATTTTGCATGTGTCTAATAATTTGTTTTAAGGCAGACAATGTCAAACCTTTCAAAATGTGGGGGAATCTCTCTAACTACATTTTTAATAATATGATAAAAAACAGAAACTTATTTGCATTACCCAGGCTATTCAGGTACCATACAAAAATAATGGCTATGTATAATAATACTGAACCACATTAGAAGGAAATTACAGATTACACCAATACACTATATTTCCAATTAAATCCAAAACTACCAATTAAATCCATTAGTCTTGGTAATGTGGAAAAGATACATAAAACTTCTGAGATTCAGGTTGTTTCTCTTTAGGAAAAAGATCAGTATTGTTTCATGGGTAGGAAAGTACATACTATTCTCTAACACTCCACACAAAAGAAAAAAAGATAAAAGAATAAAAGGATAAAGTATACAATATGTCTCTAAGAGTAAACATCCTTTCAAGGGCCACACAACAGGCTACTTTATCATCGCCTTTGGTTTTGCAGCCCTTGTGGGTCAAGTACGTGGATCATGCTGTTTGCACTGGCCTGTTCTCTCCTAGGGAGGGGTGGTTTCCAACCGATGCGTTTGATTGCTTTTCTGTATACAGTTTAAACCCTGGAATTTTGTGGCTTTTAAATAGCAACCTCGGATAGATTATGTCTACCCCAGTAAGACTGCCAATTTCAGTCTTTTAAGAGGATAAGAGATAAGAGATAGGAGTGAGAACCAAGGGAAATCATCAAAGGAAAGTGAAGAGAGTCAGGGCACAGAAAGGAGAGTGCAAAGCAGAGATCACAGGGAAAATATTCTTGTTATGCATCAGCCGTTTCCAAAGTGGGTAAGTATGTTTTCAACCTCAAACCGCAGAGTGAATCAAATGTTCTTCCCAGAGCTCTGTTTGCTGCTGCTGCTGCTGCTATTCTTGGTCCACACTCCTGTTCTTGCTAAATTTTACATTTTTAAAAGGTCTGCTTATAAAATTAACTGACCTTAAGTCCATCGCTACCAAGGGATTCCTGCTAATGGGTTCTAGTCTGAATTAAATTATTGGTAAGATGTGTCAACTCAACCATGTGTTTATATCTTTCTCCACTTTATTGCACATCTTATTGATACAATTGAATTAAATTGTCAAGATTCCCAGTACAGGATGTGGTAATCAGTTGTCTGTGGTCCTAAATATCAGCACCCCAGATTTCAGACGTGTACTATTTTTCTGACCAAGAGAAACATGTTCTGAACCATGAAGCATTTCAGAAAAATCGGGAATTATTTTCCCCTGAAGTTCTCAGATAAAATAATTTAATGCTTTTTATTGTTGATCTGTCCTCTCATATCTGCACATTATTTCTACAGAAGGTGTCACATATCACAGTGATAGAGTTGCTGAGATGCTAACTGCATAATAAATCAGAGACTGAAGGAAATAATCAAAATAGTAGAGGGTACACAGTGAATTCGGTGGGGTTTAAGGTAGTTAATGAATGCAATTTGGATCATTTTTTGAGTGGTAGCCGCCTGGGCCACTCTCTTGTTACATATTACTCTTTCTTTTGTTTGTTTCTTTTCAGCAGTATATTGTTATTCACGGATATTTATTTCCACTTGATAGTGAAGAAACATCAGTCAAATCCTGAGGGTGAGTACTAAGACACCCTTTATGAAAAATGGACAGGATATTCTCACACCTTCCTTTCCTCAGGTCTCAGCAGATGAAATCTCACATTGCACACTGCGGATGAAACAGTCTTTCCAGCTTTCTAAATTTAACATCTTAACCTAAAAAAATCACATTCTGAGAAGTTATTAGTATTTAATACTCTTTCTAAGATACACTTTATATCCTTTACCACAATAGGAAACTTTGATGATTTGTTTCTTTCTATATTTTACTCTTAGCTCCAGTCCCCTGCTACAGAGCCTACTTTCTGGTCACATTTCAGAATCTGTCACAGATGCCCTTATCTCGCAGCCCTGCAACATGATATCGCCTCCACTTGTTTCCCCTGGTAAATTCCCTAAACATTCCTACAGACTTGGCTCAAGTGTATCCTCTCATGTAAATAAAGCCCTCACATTTTTTTGAATTTTATATTTATTTTCCCTCTAACCATTGCATTGTTTTCATTTGTGTCCAATCTGTAATTTCTTGAATACCTTGTACTGGCATCTTTTGTCATTAGTATAAATTGTGTGTATAGGAGCAAATACTTCTTGAACTTCTCCATTGTTTCATTAGTGCATTTATTTAAATTTATACCAGTACTGTATTTTATGACATGTACTTTTGTATGGTAGAGTAAATTTTCCAACTTTGTTATTCTTCATGAATTAGGATGGCTTTTAGCTGGTTCTTTGCATTTTTACAAATGTTTTAGAAACCGAACTTTAATTATCCTATACCATAGATTTATATTTTCTTGGGAATTAAATTGAATCTTTAGATAAATTTGAAAAAACTGATGTTTTGCAGTATTGCATCTTTTGAATCACTAAGGTAGAAAACCAACCTCTGTATTTAGAATCTCTATTGTTCCTCCTTTTAAAAAACCATATAAATTTAGTATTAGCAATTTGCACATTTATTAGACATGTTTTAAGATTATATACTTTTTTTATTTCTGGCATTTTTCCCTTTAAAGTACTCAGACTATGATAGCTACATCAACTTTATTTTAGTTAGTGTGGGTATGGTATAACTTTTCATCTACTAATAAAGTATTCAGTATTTTTTACATTTAAAATCTGTTTCTTATAATAAGAAAAGTCTTAGTGTATGAGTTGACCCTCAGACAACACTGGAGTTAAGGCAGTCAAAAACCCACATGTAACTTTGGAGTCCCCAAAAACCTAATCTACTAATGGCTTTGTGTTGACCGGGAGACGTCTAGATCAGAACAACAGGCAGTTGAATCATATTTTGTATGTGGTATGTATTAAATGCTATAACTTTTCAATAAAGCAAACTAGAGAAAATGTCATTAAGGAATCATCAGGAGAAAATGCGTTGACAGTAAATGGACTTGTGCAGTTAAGAACTGTGCTGCTCAAGAGTCAAGTTCAGTAGAAAATATTTTTTTCCATTGAATACTTACTACTGATCATTGATTTGCATTTATATACTTGCATTTAAATGTGCCATTTTAGTATGTTATTTCTATTATTCTTTTCTGCTCTTTATACCTTTCTTTTGTTTCTTACTTTCTTTAGATTACCTTATTTTATTATTCCATCTACCCTCATAGTTTCTTTGTTTAGTGGTTATTTGGTGACTATGGTATACTTGCTCCACTTACTAAAACACAATAGATATAAATTAGTACCTTTACCACTTACATAACATTTCAAAAATAGTAGGACATTTCTACTTACATGCTGTCCTTCAACAAATGTACTACATATTTTTATTGGGGTAAAACCATATAATATTAAATTTGCAGTTCAGTGATTTCCAGTAGTGCTCACATGGGTAATCCTTTCCTGAACCAAGTATGTGCTTGCTCTCTACAGAAGTGAGAAGATACCCCCCACACCCCCAAGTCTTCCTCTGAACAGAACTCTAGATTTTTTAAGAAAAGAGATCATATAGGCTATGTTACCGTGTATGCAGGGTTACCACACTTTATTTTCCCCTGTATTTTTTAATCTCAGTAAAACTCAAGTTTTGCTTAGCTCTGAGGGGCTAGTACTGACACTTTCCACATTCATTTCCGGGGACTCAATAAAAAATAATACATTCTCACTCCAGTGCATATCCAAACAACCTCGCCTTCTCTTCGTTTTTGAAATACTGCAAACACCGTACATATTGCTTTCTGCCACCACCTTTCCTATTCCGTGTGGAAATGGTTGTCTCATCTGCATTAATATGTTAGTCACTCATCCCTGGAGGAGGAACATAATCGAGTGGAAGTGTCCCTGGGAGAACAAATTCAATAGTTTTCACTAGTTCAACAGCTGCATGTTACTGCTTTGTCTAGGTGAAGATGAACTTCATCTCATTTCAGAAATAGTTCTTATCCCCCAATAAAACTGGATCCTTCTTCCTTCACTTTGTCTAACAGTCCGATAAATGCATTTATGAATTGTGACCTCGATTAAGACCTAACTGACTAACAGCATTACTGTCAAAATTAAAAAGCATTCCTTCCAGATGGAATATTCTCTAAGTATGTGCCACATTTGCTTGGAGACTGAGATTACCACAAGAGGACCTTGCAAAATGCACGTGAACTGATCTCCTCCTTCATGAAGATTACAATTGATTACTGTAGTTATTCTTTCATTTGTATTGTCCTGTACGAATTTGCATTACACATGCCAGCCCCTGGGTAAAAATATTTCATTTCAGAAAAATGCAGCAAAATGCTATTTGCAACTGATGCAAGCAAATTTAAATCAAGATTGTGAATTCTTGATTTAAATGTTTCTAACCAGCTAGCTAGACACAAACTAGCAAGGAAAATGGACAATTCTTTCCAATTTAAAATAATATAAATGAAATCTAAATACAAAAAAATGCAATGTAAAATAATATATCATTCAAAATTTTGAACTTAATATATTTAGAGTTTCAAAAATTTGGTATTTAGAAAACTTAAGTTTTAGAAACAACAAACTGATTTCCTATTAACAATTATCATTTATTCCTTTATATTAAATATTCAATATTAATTACACACCCTGCAAATACACTGAAATTTTATTTTTAACTTCTCAGTTTCTCTTTCCCTGGGAAATGAAATGTGTTAGTTACACCCATGTGGAAAGCTATAATCTATGTGGAAATAAATGAACAGTCATTTTAAAAAGATATTCACTAGGGCTGACTTATGGCAATTTAAAATGTTTACTGCCATTTTTTAGTTCTTGTTCTCTTTTCATTTTCATATTGTGGCATTACAGACTAAACAGATTCTAGTTAGGCATATTAAAGTAACATTTATAATCTATCCTTAGTAATAGCTTCATATACTCTACTGACTCTAGTTGACAATAGACTGGCTGGTACACACTGTATCTTATTACTTGTATGTACAAGTTGAAAAACTACTTAGAAAGCCCTGGCCAGATAGCTCAGATGGTTAAAGCATCATCTCACTATGCCAAGATTGTGGGTAGGATCCCTGGTCAGGACACATGTAAGAAGCAACCAATGAATGCAAAAATTGCATTAATGAGTGGAACAACAAATTGAATTTAAAAAAAAACTACTTAGAGAAGTAACTTTCACTTGCTGAGAATGTTGGCTTAATTTATACTTTAAGGCCTTGCCTAGTTGGTGGAAGGTGCATTGTT
Source organism: Carollia perspicillata (assembly GCA_004027735.1). Classification (NCBI taxonomy): domain Eukaryota; kingdom Metazoa; phylum Chordata; class Mammalia; order Chiroptera; family Phyllostomidae; genus Carollia; species Carollia perspicillata. Next base: position 9,636 of record PVKM010030171.1, on the reverse strand, counting down.
GAATTTTCCTGTAAGGAGTAATTTGTGAAACCCTGAGCTTATTGGTGCCTGTGTACGTCAGTTATTCAAGTGATGCATAGGCTGCGCCCTGGGGAGATGCCCAGCTGGTGGCCATACCCAGCATTGCTCTCCCCTACCACCTTCCCTGCTGGTGTTCAGGAAGACCACTCAGTATTGATGGCCCAACAGTTCTACAAATTCGTATTTGATTTTCTACTCCATGGGCCCAGCTACATGTTAGAAGCTGAAATAAATCATTTTGCCTAAATTAACAGCAGTCCCAACAATCTGTTTGATGATATTTAACCTTGAATCCCACTCCCTGATGAATTGGAGAGGATTGATTCACTCCGGGGAAGAGAGAGATGGAAAGGGAAGAGGATCATTTGCTCTAAGTAAAAACATGTGTAGTCGAAGCCCAAAGGTTGATGTTGCTGGCTATCCTTTGAAAAATGATTGGTTTACTTAGCAATTTATTTTATGGTTTCCAGTATTTTGTGTGCATCGTGTTATGCATTGAATACAAACAAAATAGATTATGCCTCTAAGTGGAGACAATTGTGTGAGGAGAGAGACAAATTGAGAAAAGGACTCAAGCCAACAAGTCGTCGGGATTTTATGGTTTTGAAAATTCTAACTACTCCAGAGCACAAATTAAACTAAAATTAATGAATGGCTTCGAAGAAAAGATCAAATCTAGAATTCAACCAGGAGAATATGGCCTGAAAGAAAACAGAATATGACTATAAAATGTTTTTAAATATTTCAGAATGTGACTATAAAATGTTTTTTAAATATTTCAGAATATTTCAGAATACCATTCAGCCACATAAAAGCCCCATTGCATAGAAGAAGAATTTGCCTCACAAACCACCTCAAAGCAAGAAACTTAAGAGGGGTTTATCTTGAAGAGCTTATTGGATATGGCTTTCCTATCCCGGAGAGAAATCCAAGAAGATTTTCAGGAAACTCATGAAGTTCTTAAAAGTGTCCCATATTTACAGAAACATTCCCAGCCTGGGCTAAGCCATAACGAAGTCATTGTGGAATGAGGAGAGGCCTTCGGACCCCCACGATTCTGCAAGCAGGGCGTTCCTGAGGCCAAGACCTTACCCCTTTCATGCTATAGCTGCAGATCCAAAGGAGTTATTCCCACTGTGCTAGATAATTTAAGAACTACAGCAAAGGAGGCGTGTCCACCCTAGATCTGACCTAGACGGCAAGATGCTGAACTGTGAATTAATGCCGTATGAAAAGAGACTGTTGGGGACCTATAGTAGAGGGGTGTGTACGTTGCACATGAGTCACTGGAAGCGAGGAGAGCTGGGGTAGGTGGCTTCTAACATGACCCCGGGGATCCTTGCCTCTTGGCCACCACACCACTATCTAATCTCATCCCCCAGAGAATGGATGGAACTTTTTGACTTGCTTTTACCAGATAGAGTAAGGTAGAAATGATGAGTTTTACTTTCAAGATTAGATTAAAAAAAAAAAAAAAACCTGCAGCTGCAGTCTTGGGCACTCTCGCTTGCTTTATTTTGAACTGCTTGCCCTGATGGAAGCCGGCTCCCATACCACATGCATCCCTGTGGAGATGCAGGTGTGAAGGACTGAGGCCGGACAACCACATGACGATTTGGGAGGGGGACCTCATCTCCCACCTCCAGTCAAATCTTTAGGTAAGAGCACACGCAGCCCTGGTTACCAGTTGGACAGTGATCTCGTGAAACACACTGATCCCGACTCAGCCGGATCAGTGTGTTTTCCCACCCCTAGAAAATGTGAGAAAATAAAAGTTTGTTATTTTCAGCCACTAAGTTTTGATAAATGTTATTGTCCATCAATAAATAACTAAAGTATCCTCTAACTCATTTTATTGTTCCAATTACTTGTTCTTAATAATATCGCACACACAGACAGAGGCACCTGCATTAGAAGAGTACATCCTGAGTCTTACTTATCAATACCTGTCATGTTTTATACCATCAGTTCTCATGACTGAGGACTGAGAAGTTCCAGGCGATTGACTCCTAGAATCTTCATTTTTCTTCACCCTATACACCTCATACATCACATGACAATAATTGGTGGAGAATGAACACAACTGCAAAAAATGGCTCCATGCCTGTCCTGTGATATATATAGTTCTTGAGCATTTGAAATGCAGCTAATACTAATTGAGATCAGCTGTGTATAGGAACCACACACCAACTATCAAAGGCTAATACCAAGATGTCAATGTAAATTACCTTGCTAATAATTTGTTATATTTAATCTATGCTGAAACAACAATATTTTACATATATTGTAATAAATAAAATAGAGTATAGAATTAATTTTACATGTTTATTTTTGATTTTTAAAAATGCAGAAATACAGTATTTTCTGAAATGTGGCCTATACTTTATTTCTTTTGGATTATACTGGTCTAATTTATAACTATCCATGAAGTTTCACAGAGAGAGAATAGACGTGATAATTTAGCAGTAAAGGGTTGATCTTCATTTAGGCAGCAGGCAGGAAAGAAGTGACTAGGACTATAACCTAGAGAGGCTGATGAATGGACCCTGCTACTAATCCGTCCTAGCAACACCTAGCGTTCAGGTTCCTGAGTGCCATGCTAAGCTGACCAAATCAGCTTCTACAAACTCAAGCCTGTACTCACATTCTTTCATGGAGGAGCACATTTAATAATTATCAGAGTGTTCCAATGATAACACTTGGGGAACCAAGTATCTGTAATGTGTAGCTCTGCTAGCTTCAAAAATTTCACGCATTGAAAAGATTTCTTTAAAAAAAATGAACAGATCTAAAAAACCTTTGGACTCCCTTTTCTAATTACATCATCTGTATGACTCCATCTTCTACTTATCCACCATTTAAGAGAAAATGCACTGGATAAATTATGGAGATAAAATACTTTATGTTCGTTTCCTACTTACTAGTTAGGGTTTTACGTACTCAATGTACAATTTATAGTGCCTTGTCTTACCACTAAAAATATAAAGTCAAATGAGCTAGTGCTACAGCCATATAACACCTCTGATGCCTAATCAATATATTACATTCTTCAACTTCATTGAAAACCAAAGAACTTTCATTTGTCATAGCCTTCTATGATACCTGTCTCATCTCACTTTGATGGGGTGTAGAAATATTTCCTGAAATTTTTAGGGTAAATCTCAATGAATTACAAACATAAAATACAGTAAAACCAAAATACTAATGAAGTTAGTTTTACTTTTTATATATATTTCTATAATAATGTTAAAAGACATGAATTGACATAGCTTTTGCCCCCAGATCTTTTGAGATATAAATGATAAAAAATGTGTAAATTTAAGGTGTACAATATGATGATTTGATATATGTATATATTGTGTAGTAAAGGAAAGCATCAACAAAATAAAAAAGAAACCCATTGCATAGGAAAAAAATAATTGAAGTGAGCCATTCAGAGAAAGAAACACCATAGACCTCACCCATATGTGGAATTTAAAGAACAAAATAAACTGGGAAACGAAGTAGGACCAGAGGCATGGATACATGGAACAGACAGACAGATCTCAGAGGAACAGTGGGTGGGGGGACTGGAAGGGATTGGCCAAAGAACACGCGTGCATATATGCAAAGGCCGTGGACACAGACAACAGTGGGGTGATGGGGGGAGGGGGACATGGGTGGCCGAGTGAAGGGAGGTAAAAATAGGGAAAAAAGTGGAACATCTGTAACAGTGTCAACAATAAAAAATAAATAACTCTATAAATAAAATTTTAAAATAAAAAGAATCTATGCCATTATCTTCCAGAATTGTAGGGACATTTTAACCTAATATTTCACATTTTAATAATGTTTGGCTGGATGATCAAATTTCTTTGTAGTGCACTTTAATCATATACTATTAATTTAATCTAGATTTGTTGGTTTCACTTAAATTAATCCGTAGCTGCATAAAAGGCAGTCGGTTTCATGTAAGCAAGCTATTTTCTTTCTTTATTTCAAAATTTTTTCAGAAGGCAGTGTGATATAAGTAGAAAGTTTAAATTAGCATGTAATATATTCTTCCTCTTTTGAGTATATCAACTGATCTAAATAAATGCCTGAAAAAATAAAACTTGGTTCTGTTTCTTGCTAAAATGTAGTAGAATCTTATTGCTTTTCCTCGGTACAGGATCAGATGCAATAGTCTTCACTTTCTAAAGGTTTTAACTTAAAGATAAAATCAACAACAAAGAAGTATTTCTTTCCAGAGAGAACATTTTAATTCAATGAGATAGAAGGTCATATATTCTCTGATAACCAGCATAATTCCAACTGTCTCTCCAGCTGGGTCCAAAAACTGTATGAATAACAATATCTCAAAAGTGGAAATTTGGATAAATGCCTATTTTAACTAGTCAATATATCTTGTACTTGAGATGATATATGGATGACTTCTGTGACTTTTGGCTATTTCTTTTCTTGTAAATTTCTACTCAGGTATGAACTTATTGATGTATTTAAGGTATGCTGAAATATTGATATGTTTATGTATGATTTTACTAGGAACTCGCAATGCTTTTACCTATTTCTAATTAGTAATTTTTTTCTGAAATTTACACAAAACACTGACTAAGTGACTACTTGCTATTTTCTCTAAAGAAACAACTGTGCTTATTAAATGGGGAAAATTCACCCTTCCTACCACAGTGACGAGTTTTCTTTTCAATTTAAATATTTACTTGCTAGGTCGATTTAAGTTGTATAAAGCCAATGTCTCCCAGAACTACACAGATTGGAATTTCTCAGGTTTGATTTACACTAGAAAATAAACACAGACTATATATTGGAATCTCTGGTAGTCACAATGCAGCACAGATGAAGACTATATGTTACCATTATATTTTTTTTCTCTGAGTCAGCCTCTATTGAAATTTCAACAAGCTGTTCCACTAGCCTTTATATAGAACTTGGCAGGAGTTAAGCTAACAGTGGCAGCAGCTGAAGTCATTTCTCTTTGACAGAATCCATAAAGCCAAACACTGTAATAACTTCTCTGATGGAATTTTAGTGGTGAAGCTCTTTGTCTTGTTACCATCGCCATTCCCACTCCAACTGGGCCTTCACCTGCGGGGAATGATTATGACGCCCTGCGGTCGCTGTTTCTACCTGTGACCCCTGATCAACTGGAGAGTGGCAATTTTTCTTCAAAATGAATTTGATACTGGGCAAATTATGCTGTTAGAGAAACTTCTCTTTCTCTAAGGACCACTGTGAGCTGCCACGGTGGCCTTCTAAAGGAACAAGAGGCAAACTCATCAGTTATTGGATGCTTTTTTCCCCTCTAACCTTTAACAAAGATGATTGGAAAGGACCATCCACGGCGGCCACCTACAACTTCAGGCTCAGATGTCAATCCCTCCTTTCGCCCTACTTCCAGCTGAATCTCACTGAGAAAATGTGATGCTGAGGAAAACATGATGAGCATAATTATAATAATATTGGTCTTGATAATAATGATGAAAATCTCTCCAAATATGTTTATTTCTGCACCCCTTATCTCATGACCATTGATCACCCCCATGTATATCCCAGAAAATGACATTACAAAAGCTCCTTCTTCTTCTTTTGAGTCACTGAGAACTGTACTCTCACTGTCTCAGTCTTCCCAAATCCCAGAGACATATCTATGCTCTAACATACATCTCGATAGCTACTTGCTAACATTCCATTTATTGTAATTTAAGAATCTGTACTGTGAATTTTGTTGGATATTGGAAATGCCCCGTTTTTAATTTTTTGAGGCATCTCCACACTGCTTTCCACACTGGCTGCACCAGGCTGCATTCCCACCAACAGTGCAAAAGGGTTCCCCTTTTTCCACGTCCTCGGCAGCACTTGTTTGTAGATTTATTGATGATAACCATTTTGATGGGTGTGAGATGGTATCTCCTTGTGGTTTTAATTTGCATTTCTCTGATAATGTGACATTGAGCATCTATTCATAGGTTTATTGACTACCTGTATATTGCTTTGGAGAAGTGTCTAAAAATGGAAATGCATTTCTACCCAGCGACTCACCTCTGGGAATATATCTGAAGAGACCCCAAACACTAATTCAAAAGAACATAAGCACATCTGTGTTCATTGCAGCATTATTTACAATCACCAAGATATGTAAGCAGCCCAACTGTCCATCAGTGACTGGTGGATAAAACAATATGGAAAATTTGCACAATGAAATACTACTTGGCCATAAAAAAGAAGAAAATTTTACCCTTTGGAACAGTATGGATAGACCTGGAGAAAATTATGCTAAGTGAAATAAGCCAGAGAAAGACTAACATGTGATTTCATTCATATGTGAAATCTAATGAACAAACTGAACTAATAAGCAAAATAGAGTCAGACTCATAGACAGCAGGATGACAGCTAAGGTGGGAGGAGGTCAGCAGGTGGAGGGATGGAGCAAAAAGGAAAAAAGAATCATGAAACTGGACAATAGTGTGGTGATTAGGGGGAGAGGGGTCTAAGGGGATTACATGGTAATGGAAATCATACAATACAAAAAGAAAAATGCCTCATCTCTTTTTATACAATGTTTTGAAATTTAATGAGTGGGAAAATCCTGAAGTTTTCTTTCATTTATGAAAGTAGGCTACAGCCCTGGCTGGTGTGACTCAGTAGATTGAGTACCAGCCTTTGAACTGAAAGGTCACTGGTTTGATTCCCAGTCAGGGCACATGACTGGGTAGTGGGCCAGGTCTCTAGTAGGGATGTGCAAAAGACAACCTATCCATGTGTCTAGCACACATCTATGTTTCTCTCCTTCACTTTATCCCTACCTTCCCCTCTCTCTAAAAGTAAATAAACAAAATATTTTTAAAAATAAATAAATAAACAAAGGCAGACTATGATAACCTCCTTCCATGAACTATGGATCCCCTTAGTCTTTTCTTTAGTAAAAATGGGTATACATGGTAGCTAAATCCCATTAAAAAGCTATTATTAAACCTCCATTATTTTGGATACTAATTGTGCAGAAAACCCCTCTGTATCGCTTGCTTAAAGGAGTGAAAGCATCCAGGGAAACCATATTGTTTATATTTCCCTGGATGTCTTCAAGGTTTTTTCAAACCATTTGACTATAAGATGCATAGTAGTGCTTCTCTTTGAATTTTTTATTTGGTGTCTCCTTAACTCATTGAATCTATAAATTTAAGCATTGCACTCAATTTGGAAAAAATTCAGCCACTATTTCTTAAATTATGTTTTCTACCTCATTCTTTCCTCTTGACTTGAATTCTATATCTGTTAAAAGGTGTTGAAACTCTTGCCTGTAAGAGCAGGATGGAAAATTACTAGGAGAATGTGACATAAGAGCACATCCCTCCCCCTATGTGTCTTCCAGGAAGGGCAGTTACCCCAAGTGTTCTGGGAAGAGAAGGGGCGGAGGGTTAGTCAAGTAAATAACCACCTGGACTAACCGTTGATAGAAGGACCGCCAAAATTTGCCCGCCAGCGGGAGATGCCACTAATCAGAGACCACTTCTTTGTTTGATTTTGCCCCTGAGTTCATACCGAACCTACCAATGATGGGTGACCCCTTTGTATTGCTGAGCCAATCGCTAACCACCACATTCGCTTCTGTGCCCCGCTTGCTTGACCGAGCTCATAAAAAACCCTTAGTTGTAAGCGTTAGGCGCGACTCTCATTTGCAGCTCTGAGGAGCACTGTGTCTCCGGACACGTTCGGAGAGTTCGCCCCTGCCCAGGTAAAGCTTTGGCCAATAAAGGAACATCTTTGAAACCCTGAAAGTCTCCGACATTTGTTCTCGCGGTTGGTGGATGCAACATTGCCCACATTCTTGAGTTTTATTAATTATCTTTATTCAATCTTTATTTTCCATATTCTTCAGATTGCATGTTTTTGTTGATGAGTTTAGAAGTATATACACTTTCTTCTATCTTCTCTGATCTGATACACACACACACATATATATATGAACAGATAGGATACATGTGATATATATATGGAGTATGTTCAGTGCATATTAAATGATAAGTAAAAGAATGTCTAGTAAATTATGAGAAAATAATGATTTTGCTGCTACTTCTGCTAATGACATCCTGGATGGGATAAATAATATAATAATATACTATTATGTGATTTTATAATAAATAATAAAAACTCTATGAATTAGATGCTATTATCCCTATTTCATAATTTGTGAAATGAGTCAGAGAGGTTATATAGATTGCCCAAGGGCACAGAGCCAGTAAGTGCCTAGAGAAATATTAAAACAAATAGATATGACTCGAGAGCCTCTCATGCAAGCTCTGCTATTACTAGGCCCAGTCAATGTAGTCATTAGGAAAGCATAATGTAAAACTCTGCACAATATTAGAATAACTAAATTTAAACAAGTACTAAATTGAATCTTAAAATTTAAAGTAAAGGAATCAATGCAAAACAATGGGTCCTTATTATTGAATGCATAATTCTTATTCTATATAATTTATATGCAAATGAAAGACAAATATATATATATATTGTTTTAATGACTAGGAGTGTGAGAATATCTAGTTCAGTTAAACATTGAAAAATTTATGTATATGTACTCACTGATTATAATAATAGATTAATAAAGATTTTACATGTACTCATGCATGAAAATGGAACAAACATCTTGCTTTAGAAATAAATTATGTTGAGCTTTCTTAATAATGGTACTAGTGCCTTCTCCTAATAATTCTTTTGACTACATCCCCATCCCTGTTCTCTTCCAGCATGATTAAATAAAAGGTTCTAATTATAATTTTAATTTTCTTTAACATAAGATTCTATTCTAGCCTAATGAAAACCATATACATTGAAAAATACAGGAAACAAAAGAGAAAATACTTGGAAAATTTTATGTAAGAAATTACATGTAAAGCTATTTAGCTTTCACATAAAAGTTTAATAGCTTTTATAGCCATATATATACTGCAAAAAGCTTTATAGCCATATATATACATATACATATAGGAAATCCTAGTTTTTAGTTTTAGCAATATAAACGTAATCATCAAATTCGTAACAGGCCATTCTGTGTGGTTTGCTTACTTTCTTCATTAGCAGGTTATTTTTATGAATGTTAATTATGGGATGGCTGAAATACACACACACACACACATTCATCTACACAAGCATGTGATACATGAAGTCTGTCCGGAAAATGTCCAGCCATTTTTAGTATAACAAGAAAGGTTCACACAACATCAGTGTAAACTGGCAGCCAGGGAGACTGGATTAGAATGTGTATGTGTGAACAATGATGACTTCACTGTACTATTTAGTGGGGGCAGTAGATGCCATTGAATGAGCTTGAACATTCTTCCATGGAAACTATTTGGATGATTCAGAAGGCCCCAGCTATGGGCAACTGGTGACTGGCAGCTTCATCACGACAATGCCCCTGCTCAGGCATCATGTCTCTTGTGCAGAGTGTTTTGGAGAAACATCAAATCACCCAGATGACTCAGCCCACATGCAGCCCAGATTCTAGTTTTGGGAAAAATCCTGCAACTCCTGCCTTTTTGCAAAACTAAAATCACCTTTGAAAGAGAAGAGGTTTTAGAATGTTGATGAGATTCAGGAAAATACGATGGGGCA